>JAJOOR010019648.1:0-19557 GCA_036250505.1 Solanum acaule | reverse complement strand
GGGGTGATGAAGTAGGGCTAAGAAAATTATTTTAATTTATTTTTAAAAAGTTATTTTTTTTGGCGATATATAAACTTAAATATTTAACTTTTAACCAATACTAATAGTTTATTTAATATTTTTCAAGGTGAAATATTTTATATATGTGAAATGGCATACGCCAAAGTCTTTCTAAATTAAAGATTGTATTACACACCCCATTGAGATATGTTTCTCAAACTAAAGAGTGATAGTTTAGGTAATAATTTTGTATTTCTAATAGTTAGGTATGAAATTCAAAAAATAAGATAATTTAAGTGTGTTTTTTATACTTCACTCAAAACTAAATTTAACAATAATTAAATTAATTGTCGCTAAAAGATATTTTTGAGAAAATGTGTACGTAGCTAAATACAATGTTATAAGAGTAAAAGTTCTTTGATAATCTGTTGGTAAGCAGAAATGGACATTCTTGCCCATAGATCAGAGGAATCTAGAAAGACTATTGTCAAGGTGGAATCTAGAAGGACTATTGTCAAACCAAGTATAACACACTAACTAACTAGGATCGTTTGGTTGGAAACAAGTTATCTGAAATTAATTATTTCAGAATAAGTTATTTCATTATATAAATGAGATAACTTATCTTATCACTAAATTATAAATGATTGAATAAATAATTTAAAGACGGCCTAATATCTCTAACAAACACAAAATAAAATAATCATCTATTTTACCCCTGAAATTATTATATATTGTATACTCTCACACTAAACGAGTTTTTGGGATATTCACTGGTGACTAATCATGGTATAGAAGTGGCCCTGATTGATGAAATGTTACGAGTGGTAGAAGAATTTTTCAACCTTCCATTGGAAGAAAAAATGAGATATTGTTCAGAAAATGTGATGGATCCAGTAAGATATGGAACAAGCTTGAACACTACCAAAAAGCATAACCTCCATTGGAGGGACTTTCTCAGGCACTATGCAGGTCCACTTCCAAAAAGCTATCACCTTTGGCCAGATAATCCTCCTACCTACAAGTAAGTTAACTATCATCATGCTTAATTATAGATATTTGACATCAGTTACACTCACTACAACAAAAACAACTTTTAGCGGCAATAAATAGACACATTAATAAAGAGAGCTAAAGTCTTTACTGGCATTAGTCAAGTGCCATTAGATACAATGTCGCTAAAGGCTTTAAGAGTCATATACAAAGAGTGATAATTGGCGCTAAAAATACATATTTAGTGGCAATTGAGCTATTGTCGTTAATTAATTGCCACTAAAGATCATTTTTGATGTAGTGACTTATGAAATTGATATGAAATACACACGATGAAATAAATATCAGATACATAAAATTGATAAGGAATACACACGATGAATTAATTATCATATACATGAAATTGATATTGTTTACACAGATACACAAAATTGATATTGGATACACAAATACATACAATTTTTTCTTAATATTTTCCTAATCAATTTGTACATGTATATGTGTGAAGGCAAGTTGCAAAGGAGTACTTAAAGGAAGTTTGGCAACTTAAGATAAAAATATTTAGAGCAATATCAGAAGGATTAGGGCTTGATCCAGATTACATAGAGAGTTCACTTGGAGATGAAGGGACTCAAATGATAGCTTCAAATTATTATCCAGCATGTCCTGAGCCAAACAAGACATTAGGACTTGCTCCACATTCAGATCATGGTGGTCTCACTATTTTGATGGACAATGGCATTCCTGGCTTGCAAATTAAATGCAACCAAACATGGTACTCTGTCCCCAGTATCCCTGGCACTTTTGTTGTCAATCTAGGAGATTATTTGGAGGTTAGTGTTGTTATTTTTTCCTTTGACACTATCGTTAGTGTCAAATAATTACGATAGGGTCAAAAGTTCAACATCACCCATCTCTAAGATAATTTTAATAAATCATCGTTTGAAATATGGTAAGTTAATAATTGATTGGGTTATTAACTTGTTCATGACTACTTGAACTTACATGGATTGAGTCAAGATGACTAAACAATGGGTTATTATAACTAGACTTGTCCACTTTTAGTAAGTTTTAATTTCTTTCCTACTTTACTTATAATTTATTTAATTTTTAAAAATATTTATTTTGACTATGTATAACGTATCAAATAAAATTTGAATATTGTGACAGTGCTTCTATAGGTCAACTTGAGTCATAAATTTAGCGTAAATCAATCTAATTTTTATATAAATTGAATCGGGTTGATTAAAATGGATTGAATTACAAATTTAAGCAAATTGATTGAATCATATTTTCATAATCTAATTTTATCACTTTTAATCATAATTATTAATTAATTTTTATATAGTTTGTGTATTTTAACTTTGTCATAAATTTTGAGTTTCTAAAAAAATAATTTTATTAGATACTGAGTAATGGGAAGTACAAGAGCATAGAGCATCGAGGAGTAGTCAATACGAAGGCGGCACGTATCTCTGTAGGAGTGGGTCATGGCCCAGCAATGGATGCAATAGTTCAGCCTGCAGGCCCACTTATCAAAGAGAAGAGTGAAAGTAAGTTTCGGCCCATTGTTTACAAGGACTATATTAAAGCCCAACAAACTACTGTTAAGAGAGGGAAGAGTGCGTTGCATGAGATAATGACTTCTTCAGACAACTAGAGTCGGAGCTAAAAGTCTGGATATGAATTAAATCGTATTAATAAAAAAAAAATTTAGTGATCTTTTAATTTGTCAAAATGTTGGATTTCTTAATTTTTGTAAGGTCTTCTTGAAATTCATTTTAGAGCTTGTTGAATAATCTTTATGGATTCTGTCATTTAATTGAACCTGCCAATAAAATTTGTTGTAAGACTCATAATGATCAACTTTATGAAGGTCTTATTCTATTCCGAAAGCTAGTAGTATTAGTCCCAATATATTTGTATTAGAAAGCTTATTAAATAATACAAATACTAAGTGTAGAATACTTGATATTTTTTAATATGATGTGTGCGTAGAGATAATCAAGTTAACTATAGTGGGATGTGTGTATTCACTAACAATATAAGCTTTTGAATAAGATGGTAATTATATATTTTAATATAGTATACGAGCCTGTAGAGAGCCTGGGTTTGAGTTTCACATGCCATCAATTATAAAAAATTAAAATATTTCACATACTTAGTCAATGAAAAATGAAATAGATCAGCACAGGAGACGCATATGTTAAAAGAGATAATTAAGTAACATGAATTTGGCAATATTTGGGGAAAAAAATAGTACTTGAAGATTCATTAAATTTTGAAACTTGAAAAACTTCACTTCAAGTTGGAGTAGAAAATTAACTACAAATGTACGACCAAATTAACCAAAAAAAAATTTGAAAAAAGAGAACTTTTGATAAGTCCACATTTACCCTAATAAATAAGGAGTGAGATTAATATAGTGAAAAAAAGAAGAAGAAAGAGGTATTGAATTGAGAAAAACAAATAAATTTAATATAAATAATTTATTTAAATTACTTTTGAATTTGATGTTTTTTTATAAGTTACTAAATCCTTTAGTCATGTCTATCTTCTATATATGATATATATCGCTGCTTGATCATCAACGTAAGCCATTTTCCTTCTACAAATTAAGATTTGATTACACGTTATATATGTATATATCCATAAACGTTCAACAACCAACAACCTAGCTAGCTAGTAATTTGCTCATCTTGCAAAGTTGTTATCTAGTGGTGGTTCTATAGCTACATGTTGTGTTCTCGATCTATATATATCTGTTTGAACTCAAAACCTGCAGACATATAGTTGCAATGGAAGCAGGCTTGCGCACTTTTCACCGAGGAGTTCATCATCTATTACATATGCATTAAGAAAAAATTAGCCTTATATGTACAATATGATTAAACTAACAATACAATTCTTTTTTAAACTACTAAGTCCTATCATAGATAACTAACTACACATATAATCTTCCATATATAATAAGGAAGATTAGTAATATTGTTTCAAATAGGAAATATAGTAAATTATAACAAGCTAAACTTCATTCATATGTCAAAAATGTTTACATTATCAGATACATAAGTTACTAAATCCTTTAGTTATATATGGTAGGTATTATATCTGAAATAATACTTCGTAATTCTAAGATTCTAATAATCTAAAGATTAATATATTGGAGTACTCAATGGCCGAATAGTTTTGGACTTCTTGGACCAATAAATCAATAAATTTGGAGTTAGGTTTGTGACTTAGGGTTAAGGAAATAATCTAAATTAAACTCGAATCAGTGAAACATATGAATTAATTAGTGAAGGTATGTTTATCCTTCCTTTTGAAATCTAACCCTGTTAAAGAATCACAAAAGTCCCACATTGTTGATTAATGAGATGGGTGGATTTATTCTAAGACTTGGGCAATCCTCCTCCCTTTGAGCTAGCTTTTGAGGTGTGAGTTAGGTTCAAGACCTAATTTAGCATGGTATCAGAGCAAGATCCATCTCACCCAATGTTGAGGCTCCCAAAATCGATGTGAGGTGGGGTGGGGTATTAAAGAATATGATAAAAGTTTCACATTGTTGGTTAATGAGATGGGTGGACTCCTTATAAGGCTTGGACAATCCTCCTCCTTTTGAGCTAGCTTTTGGGGGTGTAAGTTAGGTCCAAAAACTAATTTAACATCAATAAATACACCATTATGAGTATAGAAAGAAAAAACATGGGGTGTGAGTTAGGTCCAAAAACTAATTTAACATAAATAAATACACCATTATGAGTATAGAAAGAAAAAAAAGAGTTTTTCATATTAGATGTCGGATAGGATAATTAGTAAGACGTTCTGCATCTTTAAAGGATATCTAGGTTGTATAAAAGTGGTTTATTCGCTTTGTGAGGACTTTCGATTATTAGTGACGTGAATTCTGATTGTTGCATATCTGCTTCCGCTGTGGAGAAATCTGTAAGTCTATTGATCTTGCTAGAATGTCCGATTCCAAAATACTACAAGAAATATTTACTCTTGGAAAGTAAAAATATGTTTACTAGCTTATCCTTAATAAATATCTTGAATGTAAAAGTAACTCTTCAATGATTTCTTAGTTACGTAAACCTTCATTTATTTAAATATGGATAAAAATTGAATGAAAAATTATTATATTTTACATGAAACATCATTTATTTTGAAATAGAAAAAATATATAAAAAAAACACCACTTATTATAGATAAATCAAAGAATAAAAATATACCCTTTTTTTCATTATTTATTCCACCAAAGAGCTGATAGATTAATCTTATTTCAAATATTAAGAGAACTATATCCGAAATTTAAAAAACAATCACAAATGCCAATACATACACAAATCCAAACATTTATTCTTCTTCTTTTATTTTTTAATTAAAACACACTTCTTCTCAGCAAAGCTTCTGCTGACTCCTTAATCAACTTCCAAGCTGAAATTACATGTCTGTCCTCCGTGAGTGTAGCACCTACTGCAAACCTTAACATGTATATTCCACCCACTATTGTGTGTGTCATGTAAACTAGACCCGTTGAATTAACACTATCAAGCAATTTCTTGTTTAAAAACTCGGTGTACACCGGTTCATGTTCCTTGTTCGGGTTGAACCGGAAGCACACTAGCGAAAAACGTCGTGGCACGACAACTTCAAACCTCGGATCAGACCTAACGAACCCTTCGAACATTTTGGCCATACGAACATCAGACCTAATGTGACTCTGAAGATTGGCTACGCCATAACTACGCATGACGAGCCATAATCGGAGAGACTTGAACTTTCGTCCCGTACCGATTTGCCAGTCTTTGTAATCAACAACCGAGTCGTATTCGGATCTTTTATTACGTAGGTATTCGGGATTCGTGCTCAATGCCTTGACTAACACGTTTGGTTCTCTCACCCACATGCAACAACAATCTAAGTAACTTAGTAGCCACTTATGAGGGCTTAGGCTCAACGAGTTAGCTCGTTCGATTCCATCGAGATATCGTCTAAACTCTGGACATATACATGCGCTCCCTCCATAAGCAGCGTCCACGTGGAACCAAATGTCGAATTCCTCAGCCAGCTGGGTCAGCTGGCTGAGGGGATCGACGGCTGTAGTGGAAGTGGTCCCAACAGTAGCACAGAGAAAAAGTGGGACCAGTCCAGCAGCAACATCAGCTTCAATAATTCCACGTAGGACTACAGGAGATAAAGCGAAATCGCTTTCAATAGAAGTTTGTACCGCACGAATATTGCATGGTAAAATACCAGCTACCTTGCAGGCTTTGGTATACGTAGAGTGCGTTTGATCAGAACCGTAGACTACGAGCTTTCCGATGTTATCAGCGCCTATATTATCGAGCTTACGATCACGCGCGGCGATTAACGTGCATAAGATCGCTTCACTGGTTGTACTTTGAAGTACACCACCACCCGTGCCAGAAAACATGAAGGTTTTTGGTAATTTCAACATATTAGCGAGCCAGTCCATGACTATCATTTCCAACTCCGTCATGGCTGGCGAAGCCAGCCAGTTAAATCCGACGGAGTTGAAACAATTGCACAGCATTTCACCAATGAACGCAGCGGAACTAACGGTAGCAGGAAAAAATGCGAAGAAATTCGGGCTCAACCAATGGGTCATACCCGGGACAATATGGTTCTGGACATCTTTCATAATTGAATCGAATGATTCGGGGCAGTAGGGGGCATTTTCGGGTAATTGAGTACGGAGATAACCCGGTTCGACTTGGCTTAGAACCGGGTAGGTCTCAATATTCTTGTAGTAATCAGCAATGAAGTCCACCATTTGATGGGCTTGGGTACGGAATTCTTCCGGGTCAAGTGGGTTGAATTTCGGGACGTTGGATTGGGTTTGAGAGCTGTTATTGGAATCAAGGCTTCCCATGATAGATGTGTGGAACAATTTAAGGTACGTTAATCGCTTAAATAAAGTGAAAAGAATGAGATTGATCACGGAAGAACTGTTATACCTCCTATCTTTGTTACCTTTGTAAGCAAAATTAAGTTAGGGAAAAGGGAATTAGAGAGGGACATTTTATAAGAGAAATTAAAAGGTGACGAAGATTGAATTGAATGGGGAAAGAGAAATTAAAGGAAAAAAGGTAGTTAGGAAGAGAGAAATTAGAGTTGAGACAAAAAGGAGAATTTGGTATTGGTTGTAGTAATCAAAATTCAAAGCAGCCAACTTTGTTGGGTATGCGGGCAGCGGTGTCATGATCAGCCCAAGTTTACTTTAAGTTTAAATAGTTAGATTTAAATGAGCTGAAAATTGGGTTGGGTCATGACCTGCCTAATTTAAAACATTTAATCTCAATAATTTTAAATATTTTTATTTAACTTTTATAATTACAATTTGAATTTCAACTCAAGAAAATATATAACAAAAATGTTACAAATGGATGGATAAATCCTAAGAGATATAAAATAAATAGTAATTTATACCTTTAATATAAGAACATGCGTTACGTCAATGTAAATAAAAAGTCTTAAAACGAGTTGAAATTGAAGATTAAATTGGGCTCAATTGAGGATTCTCTTAAAATGGATTAAGGTTAGAATGAGTTAGATTGTACTCAATTCAAATTATCTTGATCTAACCCTTAAAATTATGGGTGGATTAGGCGGGGTACCTATGTTTGAGCTCACTTTTGACACCTCTAATATGCCATGTGTCTTTGATTTCATTTCTGACTAAACTAGTATGGAAGAACCCAACACTACATCAAAAATGATCTTTAGCGGCAATTAATTAGCAATTGCCTCTAAATATGTATTTTTAGCGGTAATTAGCACTCTTTGTATGTGTCCCTAAAGGCTTTAGTGACATTGGATCTAATGACACTTAACTAATGCCGATAAAGACTTTAACACTCTTTATTAATGTGTCTATTTATTATCGCTAAAAGTTGTTTTTGTTGTAGTACAATTTTTATTCATAATTTTAATTAAAAAAATTTAAAATTTTATATAAATAAATTATATATATTTATATAATAGTAAATCATCTCATTGTGTAAAATAAATATCCAAAAAATATTAATTAAGTAGCTTTGATTAAAAAAAAAAATTGCCGTTAGTTCTAGGTGGGACCCACAGGTAAAAGGCATAAACCACACATGAGGTACTTTTTTTTTTTGTCTATAATAGGAAAATATTGACACAACACAACAATGGGGTAGAACATATTTAAAGCTTAGAGGTCTAAAGTGGGAGGCCTTAAACGAACCGAATACCCCTTAATCTATTCTTAATCCAAGGAAGCACACGTGTTGACAGCCTCGTGTGTGCTTTATTTTCAACTGCCTCTTATATAATTAAAAAAAAATTGGTTTAATGAGATAGTTGACTCTGTGTATTAACTAAGAGGTGGTTTCGTTATAAGGATTAATTATAAAGTCTACGTATATGCGGTTAGCATAAGAAATTAAACTTAGTACGAGTTGAACGGTTTGAGCTATATAAGATTTATAACTCAGTCCATCTCAATTTAGGTGTTTTTTGGGGCTGGTTACTAACTTGACTATTTATTACTAGCTCAATACATTTAGGGTCCTTTGGTAAGATATATAAGAATAATGTTGAATATTGTATATTAGTAATGCTGACATTAATAATATTTATATTAGTTATATATATATATGCTGAAATTATTTCTTATGTAGTGTTTGATTTTTGTATTAAAAATAACATGCATTGCAATATTTCTAAAAAAATAAAATTCATAAATATGGTGGAACGGATGTGAAATAATTCTGAGGGATAATTGTATCTTTTATCATGTCAATACAAATATTAAACCTTTTACATTAATTTGATCATAGATTTTCATGTATTAATAATAATATATCTTACACCAAATAGAGAATATAACTAAAAAATATATCAAACAAAATATTAATAAAACAGCCAAACGACCCTTTAGGAACATGTACATATAACTTCTTCGTAGAACTGATATATTTCTTACCCAATAGTTTATTTAGTAACTTAAGTTTGAAATAATGCCAATTTGTAGCCAGTTTTATATTCAGCCAACGATATAATATGGACCAAAATGTTTCTTTATTTTCATTCTACAAAAACTAGAATTAAGTAACTAATTAATAAATAATAATGTGTTTATGTTCTTGGAGATCTTAATTCAAACGACGTGGAATCTGTTTCTTATTTTACATAACTGCATGTGATTGTATTTACTGTAGTACCCTTTTGATATTAATTTATGTGAAATATATTTTTTCAAAGTCAATTCTATTAACTCTTTAATACTAAATTGAAATAGATCAATTTCAGAAACTATAAGAAAGTATTACAACTTGTAATTCGTAAATACATTTTTAAATGATTGAATTTTCTTTAGTACGAAGTCATTTTTATTAGAAAGTGTTTCATTCTCTGTGGAACTTTCCAACATAAATTCAAATTTAGTTTAAGTCTCAATATAAATATCAAATATCGAACAATTTTTTTTAAAAACATTGTATTATCCGTTAGATCGTTAGAAGGAAACTGTTGTTCAAAACATGTTCCACCGTAAGGCAGAAATATTACATCAGAGTTTTGGATGTGAACAATTAGTTGTTGAAGGTTGAGATTGTTCCTAATAGTCAAAGCATTTGAATATTTGACAACTATGATATATTAATATTCTCTCGATTCGTTTTTACTTGTTTAGTATATAAAAAAATATTTAAAAAAAAACATATTTACTTATTTCATTAAATTTAGAGATAACTATTTATCTTCTCTAATTTATTTGTCATTAAGTTATCATTTCTCAAACTTATTATTAAAGTAGGAATAGTCAAAATTAAAATTTCAAAATACAGCAAATACAAGTAGTTTGATAAAATAATATTTTAATCAATTTAAAATAGCATACTTATATTATGTCTCACTACTCACTAGTATGTCATAATTAAATTAATTGTCGTGTGTAATGAAATGAGATAAACAATAAAAGAGCAAATTCATAAATTTGCAAATAAATTTTGCCGCTGAGTATGCATTCATGATGTCAATACTGATTGGCTGATAAGTGATAAGTGAAAAAATATATCTTAGAAACATAATATGAAACCGGAACGCAGGTCAAAGATTGTAGCAAAATTTATATACTCGAAGTTCCTCTGATCCATTATAGTTATTGTGTCTATTTTTAGTTATCATGGCTTTTTAAAATGTAGTATAGTAATTATTATTTTTAAAATAATTATAATTAATTATTAATTTTTATGATTATTTATATTCAGAGTAAATTCAGAATTTAAAGATGACAGGATATAGTCGGAGACGAATACATATTAGCCAAAGTGGTATCACGCGACACTGACACATAAGTATTCACAATTTGAATTAAAATCGATTCAAACTGAAAAATCAAATTTAAGTACATCATATATGTTTTTATTCAAATTCATTTAAAAAATTAAAAAGTCCAAATAAAAAGTTGGCAAAAGGGTCAACTTTTTTATAGTTATATTTTTTCTATACATATTGGGTTAACTAATTGCTAATAAAAGAAGCTAGCAAACATAAAGATAATGGTGTTACCGTGCTAGTTGCTCAAAATAAATGGTATTTTACAAGATAAATATATATATATATATATATATAGAAAACATAACATGTAGTGATCAAGTAAAGGATAAATAAAAGAAATTGACTTGAATTTATTTTCTCTGTTCCCCTGCAACCCACATATTGTGTCACGCTGTTCATCATTATCCTTCTACACAAGCTGTGCCTTTGAATATTCATTACCTATCCATAATGTTTTTATTAAAAAATATATATACTATTTTTTTACTTTCATGTACTTATATTCATGGGTGGAGTCATTTTAGCTGAAAGGTGTTTTGATTCATCTTTATTATTAAAAAATTATATAGTATATAAAGATTAAATATTAATTATTATAAGTGTTTATTTAATTATATATATTTTTAATATAATTTTGAATTTTGATTTTTTATATTCTTCGCCCGATTTCTGACTCTAACACTTGCTTGCACTTAAAAATGCATGCACAAAAGAATAGGGCAGTCAAAGAGGACGTTGCTCCTTTCAAATGGGAAAGGAGCAAATCTTCATGCTTGAAACGGCCAACTGCACAATTTAAATTTGAAACGTTTTGATCTACACAAAAAAAGATGGAAAATAAATGATTACGTATAAAATTGAGTCATCATGGCGTGTTTTATATATATCTTTTGCGTTGAATTTTTTTTTCTAAGTTTATTTTTTAATTAGTGAATTTGTCTGCGATAAGTACAATTCGAAAAAACTTTATTTAATAATAGACATATATCAGGCTTCGAATCTTAATTTTGTTATTATTAACACTTCATTTTATTTTAATAATTTACTATTATCTAATTTGTCATCAGCTAAAGAGTTTTCATGAGTTTTGGAAACACTAGAGTTTTGTATCGTCCATATAGGGTTAACTTGTCATCATCTAGAGATTTTAAAAAAATAAAATAAATAGGTCTCTATATGTGCATGTGTATAATAAATTTTAAACTATGATATATGTTAAAAATATATTTGTGTTCTAGTAAATATCTATTTATGAAGATATTTTGGAGAAAAGTAAGGAATTTTAGTTGGAGACCAAATCAGTTTTTCCATATATATAAATAAAGGGTTTTCTTGTAAGGTATACCTATGAGTATACCTCAAACCCTCATATCATCAAGAGGAATAAAAAGTCTCTTTTCCCTACTACTTTCTTCTTATTGTTTATATAGTTTCATAACAACAGTATCATTGTATATTTATATTTTTTTAAGTCCCCTAGAATTAAAAGTGAGGAGTGCTTACTATAACAATTCTCTCTCGTCTATTATTATACATCTAATTTATGTATATATAAATTATAAGTGTTTACTTTTGTTCTTTCAATAGAGAGTTCAATCATATCATTTTTTTTATATCTATAAAAAATATATCTCTAAAATAATTGAGTACGCTAAACATAAGGTGTTATTTCTAATAAAATAATTGAGTGGGCTAGGCATGAGGTGGAGACGAATAATTTATCTTTTCCTAACTTGACCAATTTCATAGATATTCTTTTGGTCCTTACTTTCATTATTAATGGTATAAAATGAAACCTCTACGTCTCTCTTTGTAAGAGTAATAATCACTATCCATTAAAGATTTAAAGTAGATGAATAGGAACAAATCAAGGGGAAAAGGTAAAAAAAAAATCAAGGAGCATTTTTGAACCTATTGACGGTAAGGACATTTTTAGATCAAATAATAACGGAGGACATTTTAGTCTATTATTTCACATAGTTTAAAGACATATTTTACCAACATGGGTTGTGGTGCACTAGTGGGAGTGCTTCACCCTTAACCAGAGGTCTTGGGTTCGAGCCCTGGATATGGAGAAAATCTTATTGGGAGCGTCACCCCCGAATGAGCCCTGCAGTGCGCGATTCGAATTTAGTCGGAGCTCCAATGTGGACTTCGGACACCGGGTGGAAAACCAAAAAAAAAAAATATAAGAGAAACTTGGGAGTGGGATTAAGAATTTAAATCTAGAATTAATTATTTTGCAAATAAAATTTCAATTATAGCTCATTCCATAATATTACAAGGTTGTCTTCTGTTTTCAAGATGTAGAATAAAAAAAAATATACTCCTTTTAATAGCACAAAACATGCACATTTCCTTTCATTTTCTCTCATGTCCTCTCTAAACTATATCAATTTTGAAGTAATCCTCATTATACGTAATTAATATCACTAAAATCATGTAAATTTCATATAATATTACACAACACAAGCATGTATGAAGAAAAAAAAAAACAGTTTGTATGTACATTGCTTTCTAATTGATCCATTTAATTCTTTCACAATCGATCTTGTCATTCTTTTATTATATTAAGCACCTTGTGATTAGTTATCAAAATTAAATTTGCATTTCTTGAATTTTGAAGTGACGTTCTCATGAAAAATACTTCAAAAAAATGATTGATTAAAAAGTCATGAAAGCAAATATCCGACAAATTCATAATCAAGCATGCATGCAAAAAAAAGGACCCTTAGGGCTTAGCATCATTGAAGAAAAAAAAATTGACAGTTTGCATGAAAAAAAACGACCCTTAGGGATTAGAATCATTGAAGAAAAAAAAATGACAGTAGATGTTAACCTAAGGGTGACTCAGATTTCGATTCGCTGTCTAGGAAGGGAAAGGAAAGACAGAAAACCTGCGCTTACGCGCTTGCCATTCATGTCGTGCTTTCGGTCCGGAGTTGCGGCACTACTTTCCATTCTCGTTCTTGACTTTCAGCTCCATTCAAGTGAAGTAGAAGACTCCAAATCCCCTCCGATGGTCATTTTGCTTGGATTGGGTGATCATACAAGAGATTTATTTTCGAGTAAGCCTGATACCAAAGTTAGCAGCATACGCAAGGAAATTGAACTTCCTACACATGGTAATCATGAGAAGTAGTGTATAGCAACTTTGTTTACATAAGTATTCTATAAAAAAATTGTCACTTGGTAAATAAAATAAATTTACTTACCAAAAAAAATTATTAAAAAAATTATCATAAAACAATAAGGAGCTTTTCTCAAATTAATATGAAAGGACCCTGGATAGAGTCCAATTACCTTTCGAAGACCTTGAAAAGCATAACCAAGAAATATATTAGACTGAACTTATGTCTTGTGATTTTGACTTGCAAATGTTTTTTTTTTTTTGCCTTGCAAGGCATATTTGATTTTAGGGGAAAAAAAATTAAAGATGATTTCAAAATAGGGGAACTCATGTGAATGACCTGATAATTAATCCTAAAATCTAGTTTACTCTAATAATTAATTAGAAATAGAGAAAAATTTAAGAACAGCTAAGACTAGGAATATAATTAGGCTCATTATCTAGGAAAAACTACATATATGGGTCATAAAACTCAAATAAAAATTATATGTTCATATCACAATTTAAAGTAATTCAAGAAACACTCATTCTCTTAAAAAAATTTACAGTCCATACCCCCATTCATTAAGGCCGATAATTTTCGCTTAACTGATATTAAATCAGTATTGTATAGTGTATTGGTATCATTAAGGCTGATAATTTCGCTTAACTGATACTAAATCATGAGTATATATATACTGTATTGGTATCATTAAGGTTTCTTGTTAAGAAATTACTCATTAGTCAATGATACTATAAGAGTATATGTATATTGTTGTGGTGTCATTAAGGTTTCTTGTTTATAAATTACTGATTAGTCAATGATACTATAAGAGTATATGTATATTGTTGTGGTATCATTATGGTTTCTTGTTCATAAATTATTCATTAGTCAATGATACTATAAGAGTATATGTATATTGTTGTGGTATCATTAAGGTTTCTTGTTCATTAATTACTCATTAGTCAATGAAACTATAAGAGTATATGCATATTGTTGTGGTATCATTAAGGTTTCTTGTTTAAAAATTACTCATTAGTCAATGATACTGTAAGAGTATATATAGTATATATGTTTTTTTATGGTATCATTAAGGTTTACTCTTATAGTATCAGTGGCTAATGAGTAATTTCTAAACAAGAAACCTTAATGATACTGATAATATCTACAACTTATATATAAGTGTGGATAACCACACAGGTGGCGGTCAACATTCCTGCTTCACCAGTGTGGTTCCACACTTACATATATATTTGCCTATTTTTTTCTCCATTTTAATTTGTTTTGTCTTATTTCTACTACTTATATATAAGTGTGGATAACCACACAGGTGGCGGTCAACATGCTTGCTTCACCTGTGTGGTTCCACACTTACATATATATTTGCCTATTTTTTTCTCCATTTTAATTTGTTTGTCTTATTTTTAAAAAAAATTATATATTTAAAAATTGCATAAAAATACTACAGTATAAATCAAGATAATTGACAACTAAAATTAATATATTTGTGTCACATAGAATGGGACAAAAGAAGTAACATGTATTATTTAATTTGAAAACTACGTAAAAAGTATTGTAAATCTCAATAATTAACAACATATTGACTCTTGAAATTCTATTTGTGCTACATATATTGGGACAAGGAAAGTAACATATATTATTTAAAAATTACATAAAAATTACAATAATTAACAACTTAAAATATTTAAAAATCATATCAAAATTTAATTGACTCTTTAAATTTTATTTATGTCACATAAAGTGAGACAAAAAAATAACAGATATTGGGTAGCACGGGCCCTTTTATCTAGTATATATATATATATTTAGTAAAAAGAGTAAAAAGCTAAAACGTGAAAAATACATACTACTATAACATTTATCAATTTGCTAATCCAATTTTTACTTCATGAACATCACTTTTACAATTAATATAACTGGGGATCTCTTGCAATTATTATAATATTGGGGGAGAAAATGAAAGTACTAAAGGAACTAATTAAGGAAGAAAAAAAAAAAACCTAAGGAAAACTCTCATTGCATGAAGGAAGATGGTTGTGACTTGTGAGGATATATAAAGATTAAGATATGTATTAAAGGGAGTTATTTAGAGAATTAATGATGGATTTTTAAGTTTCAGAAACTGAAAAGAAATGGGGGATAAAGAAGAATAAATGGTGGAGGTGTAATTAAAACTTTTAAATCTATCAATGTAGTTGTGAGGATGTATAAAAAAATTATTTTGTTGTGAGATGTGACAAACATAAAAAGATCAACAACATAATAAATATATTAACATAGAAATGACGTTCACTGATCACTTAAAAACTCGCATTTGGTAAATTCAAAATTGATTCTTCCACATTTTTTTTTGTGCTTAAAAAGTTTTTGATTTGTCACGGAGGATCATTGGTAGTTATGGTTGTTTTCTGGTAATGGTGTGACACAGCAAATGTGTAAAGAGGGAAATCGTGTTATGTTATTGTCTTCGCTTTAGGTATATCATTCATCATTTCATTGTATATCAATGTATCTCTCAAATGTATATTTGATATATATCATACGTATGCCAAATGAATTTGTATATTATATACATGACATACATATAATATGTAAGTTATACACACACAAAAGTAACATACGTGGGATTAATCTGCTTCAATCTTGAAATTCAATTTAAATCCTTACAAAATTTGTAACAAATCATTCCAAACTTGAGATATAAGTTCTTCAAAATATTTCCAAGATTTTATAACAACACTAGTCAATTTACAAATCCAAATATTAGCTTCAAAACTTCATCAATAATGATTGACTCTAGTTTTTCACGTTTTGTGCTTGAAAAATTTGACAGAGGAGATAAGAAGAAAAGGAGATTCCTTAAATTATTAATTCTGGGTTTTGTTGGAGGTTTTTATATATATGATATGAAGATTTCATTATTATATTCTTGAAAGTGAAACAATATCATAATATATTTATATATATAGGGGGTCCAATTATTTATATCTCTATAAATCTTCCAATTTCAAAAGGTGAAAATTTTATAAATGACATATATAAGACTAATAATTTCAAGTTATGACAGTATAATAATTCCTTCAAGTTGTAACAATAAAAAATTTCAGGTTCTAACATTTTATTAAAAGAAAAAAAAGAAAAAAATAATAGTAAAAATTCAATTTTTAAAAAATAATAAAGGGTAAAAAACGGATATAGTTGTATTAATTAATTTGAATACATTAATGATAATAATAATTGCCATAAATTTAGGAGATTCAAAACAAAATATGAATATTTGATTTCCTTTTTTTACTCAAATCAGTTAAAAGTATTTCAAAAGGCATATTTTTATTTTTATTTCAAACGTGTCTCTCTCTTATTTTTTGATTTCAAACGTTATTCAAAACAAAATATGAATATTTTATTTTATTTTTTTACTCAAATCAGTTAAACGTATTTCAAAAGGCAATTTTTTTTTTTTAATTTCAAACGTTTCTCTCTCCTAAGTTTTTTATTCCAAATGTTTCTCTCTTCTCGATTTTTTTCCCCTGTAATTGTTGTCATTCACGATTAGTTCCAAATGGTTTTGGTTCAACAATCTTCAATTTGTTGTAATGGAAGGCTTCTTATCCGTATTAATTAAAATGGTGGTAGATGGGATCCTTCTGGTTAGTATTATTTGCGATTTATTATTTTAATGAAACGTAAAAAAAAAAAAAGTTAAGAACAATGAAACCGAAAATGAAATTTTCTGATTTTGTTTGTGTATAATATATTTAAATTTTGATGTTTTTTGTATGATCATTCTTTTCGTCATATTACATAATAATTTTTGTGAAACTTGAATAAATGTTGGTATGAATAATTGGATGCCAACTATATATAGTTTGGATACCAATTATATGGTATTCATTTTGGTCTCCAATTAAATATCAAAACTAAATTGTTTATGTATCCAATTGTTATGTAGTTTGTATATAACTGATCATATCCAGAAATTTGTATCTAATTGATATGTAGTCTGTATATAAATAATATCCTGAAATTATGAGAGTCAATCTGTAATTCGTATGTAGTTGATAACTGTCTTGAAGAAAACAATGCATATTATGTATCATTCAATACTTAACACTATATAAAAAATAAATATATATCGTTCAAAAGTTAAAAAAATATGAAATACTAAAGAGTCTAAGTTGTAATCAACTATCTCAAATTTGATCTCCGTGGTCTTGGTGTAGGATAATTGTTGTTGTCCGGAGCATGTTCTTTTGCTATGCGGGGTCCACCAAATTTGCTAGCAACAGTCCCCGTTACTTCACTCTCACTTATCGCGCCATCATCGTTCTTTATTTTTCCGTAGTGCCATCAACTGAGTTGTAGAAATTGAAAAAAAAACCTTCCTATTATAAGAAATTCACTACAAGAAAAATAGTCTCTAAGGAAGGGAAATCTCGTCCCTAAAAGTCCAAATTTGGTCCTTAATAGGCATTTGGGACCTTAAAAAGTTGGTCGCCACTCGTCTTAGTAGCTTCCGTCGCTATTGGTCAACAACAACGAGTTTCAAAATCCGGTCGTGAAATGGTGTTGGGACGGGAAAGAAATTCGGTCGCCTCTACCGTTTTAGAGACCACTGTTGACACCCAAATTTGGACCTCCACAATATAAATTAATCATCGAGTTTCCTAAATTCTAAATGGTTTGATATAATTGGCTTTATAAAATTCAAAATAATTTTCAAAGTCATTTAAGTAGTTTTGTCATTTTTATAATTTTAAATAATAAATATGATATTTTATATAATTATGTGTCTAATTAGTATATTTTATGAATGTTCGAAAATTGTCTCAAAAGGATTTTAGTTTCATTTAAATATTTGGTTATTTAGTTTAAATTATTTAATAGCTTATATTTTGATTTAATTAGTTTATAATTCAGTTAATCATTATATAATTATGTGTCTAATTAGTACATTTTATGAATGTTCGAAAATAGTCGCAAAATGATTTTTGTTTAAATCAAATATTTGGTTAATTAGTTTAGTTACATAATATTTTATATTTTAAATTATTTGATTTATAATTAAGTCAATTATTTTATTTCGTTGAAATTAAGAAGCTTATTGATTAATCTATATTAATTCATCTTGCTTAATTACTAGTCGAACTTATCCTAATCAACTAAGTTTGACTACATTTGGCTTTAATTTAGATTCATATGGCCAAAGTTTAAATCCAATTCTAGCTTAATCAATTTTTAAAGGGAAAAGGCTCAAATATGCCATCGAACTTTTAGAAAAGACTCATTTATGTCATCCGTTAAAAATTTGGCTCATTTATGCTATTGCTGTTAAAGAAAAGGCTCATCCATGCCATTTTTTTTAACTCCGGTTTTGCAAAACCATTTTTTACACACTAAACATGGTTTAACACTTTTCTATTGGTGTTTTTGGATCAAATGTACATTTTTTGCTTCTACATCCTTAAGAATACCAAGAACACATAAAGAACATTAACAATTCTCAAATTTCAAACTTATTCAATTCTTCATGAATCGCCTCAAATTTCAAGAGTAGTTTCGCTCCGAGCTAGATACCAAAACTCAATTTCTTTTGAGCTCGAATTCAACCTAACTCAACAAGACCCAATTGAAATTTCTTCAAAGTTTCAAAACATGAATATTCTTTAATGGTAGATTCTCCAAAACTTCAAATCATTTGAAATTTTGAACATACACTCAAAAAACACTAGTCAACAAAGATCTAATGTTAAAAACAAGAATCAAAGCAAATTTTGAAATTTTGGGACTGATTTTTGTTTTTGGAATATATTTTTTAAATATGGGTGAATTTTTTGAACTCTACAAATGATTTTAGAATTTTTGTTTTTTTTAAAAAGAAATTAATGGTGTAGCCGAAATTTGAGATGATTTCGTGAAGAATTGAAGATGTTGAAAATTTTGGAGTTGTTTATGTTCTTCATGTGTTCTTGGTGTTTTTAAAGAAAAACAAGCAAAAAGTATACATTTTATCCAAAAACACCAATAGAAAAGTGTTAAACCATGTTTGGTGTGTAAAAAATGGTTTTGCAAAACCGGAGTTAAAAAAAATGGCATGGAT
>JAJOOR010019647.1:0-16603 GCA_036250505.1 Solanum acaule | reverse complement strand
AAGGGAAAATTGTACATAATGGCAAACTATTAATTCAAATTAAATGGTATAATCACACTTTGATTTAATTGTGTCCTATAGCAAACTGTTTGCCAGCGCCTCTCTCCCTCAAACTCTCGCTCGCCACTCTCCTCTCTCGCTCACTCTCTCTGTGCTCGCCTCTCTCGCGTTATACACAAAAGTGTATAAATTGCGTTTCTGTTTGTATAAAGCGAAAGAAAATTGTATATACACATGCAAATACATATATATTCGTCTTATACACTTATAATTATACAATAAAAATATTCCCCTGCCCAGTTCTCTTTTGTCTTTCTCTCTTTCTCGTTTTATACAACAGAATTGTATAAATTGTGTTTTTGTTTATATAAAGCGCGAGAAAATTGTATATACACACGCAAATACATATATATTCGTCCTATACACTTATAATTATACAATAAAAATATTTCCCTGCCCAGTTTTATGCTTGTATAATGTATAATTTATGTTTGTCAACGATTTATACAAACGAGAGATTAACAACAATTTATATAAATGGCCTGCCAGCGAAATTATACAATTTTGAAGAGGAGCCAACGAATTATACAATTGCTTCTTTTTGTATATATGTATAGCGAATTATACATATATATGTTTGCTATGGAGCGCAATTATGCAAACTTTGCTGTAGCATACAAATATGATTTTTTTGTTTGCTATATGTGAAAGTTTCTCTTAAGAAAAGGCAAAATTATTTGTGTGAGTATTTTTTAATAAATAATTATTGATTTTAGTGATATTTTTTATTTATTATATTTTATAGCAATATAATGATAAATCTGCACTATGTATCAAAAGTAAATTATGCTTATTTGGTAAGAAATTGACACAATATGTTATAAGTGTATCAAAGTGTGTGATAAATGTATTATCCATTAATAAAAATTATATTATAGGTGTAATGTGTATTATAAATTATTCTCTGTAATATATATTAAAATTGTATTATAAGGATCTGTTTGGCCACAAATATATTTGGGAAAACTTGAGAAAAAATTTGGGAACTAGTGTTGACCATATAATTTGTTATTACTTGGCAAATATATTTGACAAATATCCCAAGATCTAAAAAAAACTAAAATTTCGGACAAATTTTAGTATTTGAATTTTTTTTAAAATTACTCCAATCTTTTATATTTTATAAAAACCCTCAATATCATTTATAGTTTTGGACTGGATTTCATTCCTAGTTTTTTGTACAAAATTTATACCATTATATACATATTTAATACAATTTTTATCCAAGTTTGCTCTTTGAAGTCATTTCTAATTCCATGTAGTAATATAGTTTTTTGTATACAAATCATTGATATTTTCCTTTTATTTTCTTCCTCTTTTTTTTTTTTAATTCATATTAATTATGCTTGTTGTCATGGTTTTCACGTAATGTTTTCATTATAAAATGATAATACGAACTTGTGGGTATTTTAAATCATTTTTAGAACTTATGAGCATACATCATATTTTTTTAAAAATCAAATATTTCTCCTAAAATCTTTGGTCAAACACATGGTTAAACTTCATAAAAAATTACTTGCCAAAAATATTTAGAAATATGTGGTCAAATGCTAGCTAAATATATTATAAGTGTAAGGGAAAAAGAAAATATCATTGCTATAAATGGTAGATATTTTGTCTTAACATAACATATATATTTAGGGGGTGTAAAAAATGAACCCAAACATAGGTAACCCGTCCAATCCGCCCAGAATTTTAAGGGTTGAGCTCAAGATAATTTGAATTGGGTTCAAACTCAACTCATTCAAACCTAACCCATTTTAAGAGAATCCTCAATTGAGCTCAATTCAATCTCTAATATCAATCCGTTTTAAAACTATTTATTAAGATATGTTTCTATATTGAAGGTATGAATTATTATCTATTTAATATATTTTAGGATTTATCTATCCATTTGTTACTTTTTATAAAAAAAATCTTGAGTTGAAATTCAAATTGTGATTATAAAAGTGAAATATCACTATATTAAAATTATTGAGATTAAACGGGTCAAGACCCAACTCATTTTTTTAGCCCATTTGAGCTCAAAGTAAACTTGGGCGGATCAAGACCCAACCTGATTTCTATTTTAACCCATTTTAATATCTCCAATTTCAACTCAATCCGCCCATTTGACACCCTTATATACATGTAAATTTTCCTCAAGAACTAGGTTAGCCGGCCTCCTTTTTTTTTTTTTTTTTTGTGGTGGGGTGGGGATTACTAAAGTTGACATAACTTACGAAAAAGCATTTCAATATTGAAGTTTATCATTTCACATTAAAATATATATTCAATTTTCATACGAATTTGGGGAAGGAATAAAGGTAGGAGTAGTATTTTTTGTGTGAAAATTGTTGTCCCAACAATACATTCTCTCTAGGAACAAATCCATCCTTGAGAATATGGCCATGGCATCCCACTCCGTCACAAATTCCCTACCCCTGTTAACGCCGGAGCCACCGGATGAAAGGACAAGAATGGAAGAAGGTGCACCCATCAGTCATCAGACAGTCTTTTAGTGAAATCCTAATGGATAAACAAGCGAGAAATAACAGAGCTGAAGAAGAAGTATAGTTATTGTCAAATTGATGGAAAATAAATTACTCTATGGAAACATTTTGTTATCATCAAATTGATAGGATAAAAAATAATAATACATCAATACCTCAAAAACAAACTAATAGAACAATGGAAGCCGGACTTACCCTAATTAATTGAATAGGATTGGGGCTTTTATATAGCAAAATTCATGCAACAGAAAAATATGCAAAGACAAATTATTCATTTTGTTTATAATTCTCCACCGGCCAAACAAAAAAAGTGTCTTGAACAAATTTTACTTGTTGATTAAAGCTATTTTGATTGAGCCCAATAACATAAAATTCTAAATATGCTACTATACCTCCTAGAGCTGTCAAAAAGGGTCGGCCCAAGCATCGCGGGTCAAAGAATTTGAAGGGCTAGGGCGGACCACCCCTTTATTTGGAAAGGCCTGAAAATGCTCAACCCAACCCAACCTAGAAGGGCCGAGGGTTGGGGCGTGCTAGCCCTTCTTTTTTTCATTTTTTTTCTTTTCAAACTTATAATTCTATAACATCAAGAAAATGAGAAGGTTTTCAAATCAAATTTGACAACAATGGTGTTGTTTCAATAACGCTAGCAAAAAATCTAGTATAATTAGCATGTATCTCGCATATCAGATATGCGAGCGAGATAAGAGAGTGACAAGCAACATATGAGGGAGGCGAGGACACGAGATTTGTCTATGTATCTTAGATACATGCGAATCTACTTGGATAGAGTGTATCTAGAACAAATTAACCTAATTTTGAGTCCATATATTCCGAGATACATGATTCTGGACGTACCAAAATCCGATAAGATTCATAATATTACAACATAGCGTGTATTTAAGTAATTAGATGATATACTAGTGAGATTATTGTAATTTATCCTTAAATCAGAAGTTTTGGCTCATGGACCGACCCCGACCCGGCCCCGATCAAGCCTCAAGGGCCAAGGTCTTATATAGGCCGAGCTATAAGCCCTAGTTTTAAATGGACTTGAAAATCATATCCCAACCCTACTCTAATAACGAATTGGATTAGGCTGGCCTCATGGGCTAAGCCCATTTTGACAGCTCTAATACCTACTAAGAATGGAACATTAATGAAATTATGAGATACACAATATCATTTGGTCAGAATGAGAAATTAAGGAACATTAAAATTATAGAATTTAAACAAGCTTCTCTCAAGAGAGAAAATATTCTTATGATTTTTTTCTCCTAAAGGAATGAAATGTATTTTATTGTCCTTGTGGCATGGCATGCACCATCTGGCATTAGCCCCTTTGGAAAGTTTATGGCCTGTCAAACACAAATTACAAACAAAATATGCTTATTTTTAAGGGATAAGAGTCTGAAAAATATCCCAACTTTGGTCAGATTTGCTGTTGCGATACTAAACTTTCATAAGGACCTATTACCTCCCTAGACTATTTAATACCGTATTTTTTACCCCTTAAACTATTTAATAGTGTATTTTAAAGGTATATATGTGCCCACGTGGACACATTACTATTTATAATTTTGCATTATTTTTTATGTCCACGTGAGCAAATATATAAGTTTAAAATATGGTATTAAATAGTCTAGGGAGGTAATAGGTCCTCATGAAAGTTTAGTATCGCAACAGCAAATCCGACCAAAGTTGAGATATTTTCAGACCTTTATCCCTATTTTTAAAAAATATTTTCTTTTTGTCTTAAGTGACTTTTAGAAAATAACAGTTTTTGTTTGATTAATCAATTTAAAAATAACTTTTTTGGTATTATAGTTGTAATATTCCAAAAGTGCTTCAAGGGAAAAAACTTTTTTTAACTTCTCGAAAACAATTTCTGCTCTATTTTTTTTTTATGACAAGGAAAACTCGCAGCCGCTATCCTTTTGGGTGTACACAAGATAAAATCTCCGCTCCCATACAATAGCTCGCAAACCACATAGGAGAGATAACCCGCACTAGACAAGCTCGATGCGACGAGCTCAATCCAGAAGGCAAATCCCTTGCTTTCGCTGGCAAGGGGTTTCAAAGACCTATCTGAATTTATAGAATTAATGCAGAATCTCGTCTAACAATCACAATATGCACCACTTAGAATTTTCTTTTAAGCAAAACAAAAGAGTTTCGAACTTGAAACCTCCAATATAAAAGTCCCAAGCCCAAACTTAAGAATACATATTAGTTTTTTCTTCTTAAAATCTAATCAAACATCTCTAACTTTCTAAAATAAACACTTTTTGAAAAGAAAAAAAATACACTTGTATCTTCCAAAAAGTTTGACCAAACAAAACAATTTTTTAATATATACTTTTGACTTTCTAAGATTTCATTGAATATCTCAATTTTAAGAAATAAACACTTTTTGAAACAAATAAACACTATTAACTTTGCAGAAGCTTAGTCAAATAAGAATAGTCGAATACAAACTTCTATTCTAAAAAAATAAATAAATAAAAATTAGAAAACATTTTAGGAAAATATACTTTCCAAAATAAGATGATTGATTTTTGACAATAATTTGAAACTGAAATTTCTTTTTTTTTTTTTGTAAAAAATTATTATAAAAAATCACTTTTTTTGTGGTAATAACTGTGAATATTATTATTGACAACCGAAATGTTTACAACTCAAAAAAAGAAGAAGCACCCTAGTATTACAATCTTTTAATTTATAAATCCAAGGAAAAGAAAAAAGAAGAAAAGTTTTCGAAGTCACGTGAGATTCATGTGTAAGTAAAAGGGCAAAGTTGGAAAACAAACTGAAAATGCCAAAAAGGGCTCAACGGCGTCGTATCGTCCCTGTTTTCAGCGATCAAACCAGTGCTGGAGTTTTCAACGACAAAGTAAAGAGGGAGAGAGGGTCTAATGGGCAAAACCGATTTGATTGCAAATTTTCAAATTCCTTGATTTTGATCTATTCTGTTGTTCCAGATTCTCGATCGTTGCTTGAAATTCGAATAGATTTGAGTTGATTATTAAGGAGGAGGATGGTGCTGGTTTTAGCCTTGGGAGATCTTCACATCCCGCATAGGGCTGCTGATCTTCCTGCAAAGTTTAAGTCTATGCTTGTTCCTGGAAAGATCCAACATGTAATCTGTACTGGTAACCTATGCATTAAAGTGAGTGTTCGTTTTTTCTTGCTTTATATTAATCGAAATTTGTATTAGTTTGTCGGATTAGATCGTTTAAGCTAATTGGTAGTATAAATTAGAGATTTATGCTAATTTGATGGGTTATTGCTTGTTTGCCAATCTGCTAATTAAACTTTGATGGAGAGATTGAGCGACTTCTGTGCTAGATTAGCTATATTCCATAGAGTGAGATTTTCCTTTGGAAGAAGATAAAACCCTAGGATGAATTTTCTCTAGTTGCATTTTTAGATTTTCTGGACTGTAGTCTCCGTTGAAAATTGACAGACATTGGAGAGGATTTTTGACAGTTAGATTTGCTTCAGATTTATAAAACTAAGTGCAACAGTTGTTTAATGTGCGGTATTCTTTTCCAATATTATTGCAAGCATTAGGATAAGTTTGTCTAGAGAATATAGGTTTCTTCCCGTAGAAGAAGTAGTTTGATTTCTTTTCCTGCCAAGAATTCAGATTGAGTAATAAATGGGTCTAAATAACAGAAATTTGGAAGCTATGAAAGGGAATGTTAGATAGGTTATTTCAGCCGGAGATGGATGTGTCTTGAGTAACTCTCTCGGAAGAAAGCATATAAGGGTGTTGTGAATGTCTTTAGATATTCAAGCGAGCAGAGAAGAACATATAATGTTCTTTATATTTCGCCCAAGGCAATGAGTTCAGAAAAGGCAATGAGTTCAGGTTTCTTTTCCTGAGGAAATGAAAGAATTCATGGTGGTAACTATCAACAAATTTGAAGAATTAATTGCTGGATAGGAAGTTTCTCTCACTTATATGCCACCAACTATAACATAAGTGGAAAGATGTCATGTCTTATTACCTATTCATGTTTATTATTTGGTTATTTACTTTTATAAGTTACCTGCTGATGCATCCTATTGCTTGTATGTAAAATCTTTTTACGTGAGGTGTTATTTGTAGGTAGTTGTTTAAACTCACTTTTCCCATGTCACGGTTGGATATAAATATAACTGGAATTTTTAAACTGAATAACCTCTAGAAGTAATTCTTTTACATTATACTTGGTTTGACTGGGTTTTTCTCCTTCATAAATTCTATTTCCAATAGTTTGACATTAGTTATTTCGTGCCTATACTTCCCAGTTGTTGCTTATTAATTTTAAAACTAGCATTATTTTATTCTCTCCCAAACCTTATAATTCCTTTTTGATTAGGCTATTCAAATTTCAAAATCAAGAAATACAAAAGAACTGTTCTGCAAGTCATTTTTGATAATTCTAGACTTCTAGTTCTCTTTGCCCTCTCTTCTACATAACCTCAACTTTTAAGGTTAAACTTGGTAGTTGCTTATACATGAGGGCAAAACTATTTTACGTGGTTTGTGCTTTTGTCCAAGATATTCTCCTATTAGAAGCTGTAATTGAATAATAGAAGTGACATTATCTGTCCTGATGCTGTCAAAGGCTTTAATGAAAAGCGCATAATAGTGCCAGGGCACATTGGATTTTTGAGTGCTTAGCGCAACCACGGGTAGCGTTTTGATGAAGAAAACTACTTAAAAGAAAAATTACATATGATATATACTTTAGGTAGAGGAATTGAAATAACTGCAATTAAGTGAATTATATGAAAATCACATTTAAAAGACCATCTTAAATTTCAGAATTAGTTGCAAAGATGCAACTTTAAATTTCTAATTGTGATCTGGTCACTTTTCTTATTCTACAAATTTCTTCTTTCCTATTCCTAATCACTAGCATTTTCATCTTTTATTTGCTCAAGAGTTGACATCGAGTTTGCCATATCTGTTTTTGAGTGTTGCCTTTTTTAAGACAAAGCTCATGGATTATTCCTCGTTTATTTATTCAAAATACGTTTTTCGAACATTTTAAAAGACAGTTGCTGGGCTAGTTCTTCCTAAGATCCATGCCTTGAAGCCTTGGTGTCTCCACTGAAGTGCTGTCTAAACGAGGTGAAGCGCACTGTCTGCAGCGTGCCTGACTTCATTGTCTAAGCATGCTTGAAGCCACGCCTTTGACAACAGTGTTCTATCCTGTGCACCTGGAGAGAAAATTGGAGATGCAAATTGTCTGTTCTGTGTTATGAGATCAGTTTATGATTGTTTCTACTTTCTTGTAATCTAAAGTAGAAAGCCTGAATAGTCATCTAATGCTTATATTTGGAGTAATTTAGCCATTTGACAGACATCTTTTCAGCAAACCATGTTAATTGTAGAATGAAGACCTTGCTCCTTGGTATAGTTAGGAAATTCAAGTGCATTTACTCCATCAGTACTGTTTTTTCTGTAGGCTACTTCCACAATGTGCTCTGATTACACATTGTGCTTCTAAGTTGTATTGAGAAATTTCTAGGAATAACCATTCCTATAGTTTGTGTGATATCTTTTGCCTTAACAAATTCGATTTGTCTTTTACTCCCATTACATAATTCATTGGGTGTGGACATTCATATTCTAGGTCTTTTAGCTTTCATGTAAGATGTAAATTCGTTATGAAAATGTATTGACTACCTCATCCAAATTACATTTGCAGGAGGTTCATGATTACTTAAAGACTCTTTGTCCTGATTTGCATATTACTAGAGGTGAGTATGACGAGGATACACGTTACCCTGAGACTAAGACTCTAACGATTGGTCAATTTAAGCTTGGATTATGCCATGGCCACCAGGTCTGATTCACCATCTTTTTGTTACTCTTGCTGTCCTGCTTTAAGCTGCTGAGGTAATTTGGGTTATTCAGGTTATCTGAATTCTTGTCAGGGCGAAAACTAACATCTAAGTACTCTTCACTTAGTTGAATGGTATGTAGCAGATACATATGTATTAACATGCACACTGCCCTATCTCTGTGCATGTTTATGCCTCTCTTGGCTGCAGGTTCTATGTTTGCCTTGTCCTATATCAGTGCTCACACCAAATTTACCTATTCATCTTGCTAAGGAACTATTGTTGGTTGTCATAAAAAAAAGGAACTATTGTTGGTATGTTATTGTAAAGAGACTTAATTTACTTGCAATAACATTCTTGCTAAGCATGAGATTGAAGTTTTGTTGCATATTTGCTAGATCTGAATGCAGTTATCTATACTGCTGAAGAAGCCCTTCTGTATTTATTGTTGCTTTTCCTCGAGGTGTAGTGCCATGCCTGTCCAATTCCAATATTTCTGCTTATAACTTACAAGAATATTAGGGCAAAATTTGTACTCTATTGTGGTCTCTGTCACTCGACTTCCCCCACTTTTTGACCCACTATATCTCCTACTATTGTTTGTCTTTAATCTTTTTGCATACAATTTTTCAGAAATAGTCTTCCACTTACTCCTCTAAACTTAAGTATTTATTTAAGAACTATTTGAGAAATATGCTTACTTCACAAGCATGTCGCCCTTTCTAGTAGTAATGGTATCTTCCATTTGTTTTTTTGTCCTCCAGGTTATTCCATGGGGTGACTTGGACTCATTAGCTATGCTTCAAAGGCAATTGGATGTAGACATACTTGTGACTGGACACACCCATCAGTTCACAGCTTACAAACATGAAGCAGGGGTTGTTATAAATCCAGGATCTGCTACTGGTGCCTACAGTAGCATCACATATGATGTCAACCCTAGCTTTGTTCTCATGGACATTGATGCCCTGCGTGTTGTGGTCTATGTTTATGAACTCATTGATGGAGAAGTCAAAGTTGACAAGATTGATTTCAAGAAGACAACAACACAGAGTGCTAATTGAATAGAAGAACTTGTAATTCAGCTGATTTTACTGGAATCCCAAGAGTCGATAAGACATTATATTCCTTTGTTTTGCTTGTTTCTAAGGCTTTTTCTGCTAACTTTTGTTCTTTATTTTCCTGTTGCTTCTGATAATTGAGGTTTATGTTCAGTTACTTTAGTAAGTATGCATTGAAAAATCAGTTGGTTGATTGGAATGAATCTTCTGTAAGGAAAAAAAAAACTTGGACAAAGTCTTCACTGATTATTGTGCTCCTAAAATTCCCTTTTCTTTAAAGTTATCTATTGTGCGTTGATAGACTGATTGTGGCTTTTGCAACAATAGCCAAGTAGAAAATATGTGTGTTAAAATCTCTTCTGAGGTAAGCATGAATAAATTTGTCTATCTTGTATTCGAATTCAGGTGGGGAAGTTCACTAAACGGGCATAAGCATTCCTACTGAAAGGTTCTCTATATTTTGACCCCGGACTCTAAATTTCTCGTTAGAAGTGAAGGGATTTATTATAATTTTACCACATTCCTTGGTGGTTGTGTTGAAATAAGTAGCTGCAATATTATGCCTTGAAGAGGCTCCGTTCTCTGCATATGTTGAGTATGAATCTCAATTTTATGAACGAAATTTATGTTAAATTTGCTTAAAAGGATTCAGAATGGTGTATCATTAACATCAGCAACATTCCGTCAAAGGTAGGAATAAAGTACATTTAATTTAAGAACATAAATAACCAGTGAAATATAAAATCAAAGTGATAACTAAGAGCGACCTTTTATTGTTATGGAAATATCTTAAAGTTTTTATGAGGCAGTGAACCTATAAACCATAATGTGCTTATAAGTTTCCCCTGGATTCACAATTTGGGAAGGAAAATTGGGATGATTAACAGAATCTGGGAAGCCCTGTGTCTCCAAACAAAGTGCAGCATACTTTGAGTAAACAAATCCACCTTTTCCCTTAACATTATCCAACATATTACTTGTATAAAACTGCACACCAGGTTTATTAGTCCACAATTCCATCTTTCTACCTGATTTGCTTTCTTGGACAATAGCAACCCTCTGTAAATGCTTGCCCTCGGTATTATCCAACACATAGTTGATATCATATCCACCCGGAATTTCACTTAGCTTGCTCCCTATTGTCCGTGGCTGGAGGAAATCGTAGCCTGTTCCCTTAACCGGTGCAATTTCTCCATTGGGGATGAGCTTATCATTAACAGGAGTAATCTTGGACCCGAAAATCTGAATAGTTTGGGACAAAATGTCGCCACTGTTGTGTCCACCAAGATTCCAGTAACTATGAGAAGCTAAATTCACTGGTGTGGCTTTGTTGTGTGGCTTTGCTTGCATGATTAAGGCTAATTTGTTTGTCTCAATGAACATGTATGTCACCTCGACAGAAAGGTACCTGGAAATCCTGTTTCACAACATTTGATAGTCAAAATTTGTCAAGCTAGAAAATAAATAGTAGTAAAAAGGATTCGATTGGAGCAATTGATGTTTCTCACATCCAGCTATAACAATGAGAATCTTTTGAACTTTTAAATGGCAAAAGAAAAACATAAGCAGTTTCCAGGGCATCCGTTATCGTTCAATGTTGGGTAGATCTGCCCCTCATCATTTGATCCTTTATCTACCGTACAATCTATTGATTTAGTTTCTTCTCATCTGGCCTATTACACGCCAGGATAAATCTACTACTACTACCACAACAACATACACAATGTAGTCTCGTAAGATGGGTCGAGTGTATACAAACGTTACCCCTACCTCACAGAGGTAAAGAGATTGTTTACGAAAGACTTCCAACTTAGGTAACACACATATCAAAGAACCTACCGAAGAAAAGAGATATAACAAGTACTAGAGGAAACATCATAAAGCATACAGGAAAACGAAAAAGTAACAACAACAAAGTAAAATAATTGTCATTTTGGTTCATCTCCTGCAAAAATTGCATGATGTGTACCTTGTTCACCATCAAAGCTATTGTAGGTAAGAGTAAGATGACTATCTTCTTCAAAATCTTCCACAGTCCATATTACACTAGAGAATCCTTTGCTACCCCCTGATTTAACACGATTTTCGACATGTTAATCAAGTGTTAAAAATGATTAAAATGGAAAGATTTAACTAACAACAAAAAGGATGAATAATTATAAATACCATGGAGTGTGTTTCCATGATCATTAGCTGGTAATTTATATTCCACACCATTCAACTCAAATTTTGCTCCTCCAATTCGATTAGCGACTCTTCCAATTAGGCCACCAAAATATGTTGTGTCGTTCTACAAATACTTAATAACTTCATTTAAGAATCAAACACACAAAAACACAACACGGAGATATTTAAAGTTATGTGAGTGAATGCCCAAAAAACACAACTCGAAAATATTTGAACATCGAATTTTCAAAAACTATGACCAAACACTAGCAAATAACACATGTATTATACATATATATGACCAAACACTAGCAAATCTATGACCAAACACTAGCAAATAACACATGTATTATACATATATATCTGCCTTTTTTGGGAACAGCTATTTAAGTTAATTTACAAAAAGGGTAATAGCAGATCCAGAAAGTAAAATATAGGGTTCACAATTCAAATCCTAAATATTTACTAAAAAAGTTCACTAAATATTTGATTGTGAAGCCATTGTATATTAACTCAACGTCTCGTACTAACTCATAAACTTCAAATCTTAGATCCGCAAATCACAGAGAAACTAACCTTATAGTCATCAATGGAGTCGTAGCCAAGAACAACATCATCCAATTTTCCTTAAAAGGAGTAACAGTGTGAGTGTTAATGGAGTAGAAGATATGAAATTAACAGTGCATAAAAATGTAAGAAATTAATAATTTTCTGCCATTACCATTTTTATCAGGAAGTATAACAGAAAGAACTGTCGCACCATAATTTGTGATCTTTACAGAAAAATCACCCTTTTTCAACTCATAAACTTTAACTTCTTCAGTTGCTCTACATGAATTTTTACAAAGAAAAAGAGTGAAAAAAGCAAAAAAGTAGAAAAAAGAGTTTTTGGCCATTATTGAAAGGGGATAAATTGTTGATGACTTTACTTTAACGTGAGTTTTTTTTTTTTATATAGATAAGTGAAAGTTTGGATTTTGTTAAAAACTTAAACTGACAAAATAGTAGATAATAAAAAAAAAACAATTTTTTTGGTAAATTGAGATGGAGATGCTGATAAGGAAAGATTTGGAATAGTGTGATAAGGACAAATATTCAAAACTGAGAATGTAAAGACGTATTAGAATTTTAGCGCAAATCCTGATGCCATATTCTCCATTAATAAATGTAATTTGTTAGCTAAAAGTAGCCGAAAATATGGATCCCACTCCTCTTCATTTTCTTTTATCTCTATTTTTATCAATTTTTTTGTTTATACGTATGACACTTATTTTATTTAAATAGGGATAAGAATCTGAAAAATATCTCAACTTTGGTTGGATTTATTGTTGTGATACTAAACTTTCATAAGGACTTATTACCTTCCTAGACTATTTAATATCGTATTTTTTACCCCCTGAACTATTTAATAATATATTTTGAAGGTATATATGTGCCCACGTGGACACATTATTATTTATAATTTTGCATTATTTTTTATGTCCATATGGGCAAATATATATGTTTAAAATACGGTATTAAATAGTCTAGGGAGGTAATAGGTCCTCATGAAAGTTTAGTATCGCAACAGCAAATCCGACCAAAGTTGGGATATTTTTCAGACCCTTATCCCATTTAAATATTAATGACGTAGATTTTTAAGTAATCTAGTGTCTTAATTATGGTTAAGAAGGAGATATATTATCATTTAAGTTTATCCAATTTTAGATAAAAATAAAGTCATCTTAATCATTTTTGTTATTTATACTGAACTTATTTTTTCATTCACACACAAAAAAGTTGCTTCTTCGTAGACTAAAATTTCTGCCAATTCAAAATCAACATTTAAATAAATTGTTTTACAAAAAAAAAAAACAATTTAAATCATATAGTAGAATTTAGATATTAAATAAAAAGTATCAAAGATTACTTCTCCGTAAAATATCAAAGTAATATAAACTGGTTTTTTTGTTAGATTATTTTTCAAAAAATGGATAGAATCTTTTTTAGAACAAAAATATTTAGGGATCTTGATTGTGATACAGTGTTATAAAACTATGGAAAAACTCATTTCATATCAAAAGTTTAATGCTATTTAGAGTCTGTTTGGCATTACAGTTAATAATAACTTATTTTTAGAAGTAATTTTTTAAAAAATAACTTTTTAGAAAAGTGTTTTTGAAAAATAATAATTTGTGTTTGGTTAATTCATTCATTTGATAAGTGTTTTCTAAAAGCAAATTGTGTTTGACTAATTTTTTTTAAAGAGTGCTTATGAGAGTCAAATTACGATAAAACGGATAAAGGACAAGTATTAATATACTTTTAATATTAATATTATTTTATAGAGAGAAACTAGTTCAAACATCTATTACAAAAAATTAAATTAATTTTTTATTTTTATTAAATTAAAATATTCATATTCAAATTTTCAATCAATATTTTTTGGAGAGTTAAAATATTTAATTGTTTTTTTATTTTTTCTAATCTTGCAAAAATATTGTTGTTACTTTTTTTCTTCTAATTCTACAAAATAATAAATAAAATAATAATACATAAATGTATAGTAAAATATATAAAATTTATTATATAAAAATAAAAATAAAATTATTAAATAAAACTTATCCAAATATATGAGACATGTTAATTAATTAATAAGAGATATATTCTCAACACCAATGCCAAACAGACTCTTAATTGAAGTCAATTTCATTCCTTTCTTCCAAAATTTTAGGAGATCGATATTTTCTTATTAAAATCAGGAATTTAAATAGCCATATCTCTTATTTTAATCATGATTAGTAATATACTCTTTTAATTAATAAAATTAATTTATTTAAACCTTTGATATTTAGGTGATATAGGTATCACACAAATAAGTTCTCTTATTTTAATCATGATTAATAAGCATACTCTTTTATTTAAGAAAATTAATTTAATAAACCTTTGATATTTAAGTAATATAGGTATCACACATATAAATAGGGAAAAAAATATAGAAAAGAGAAACGAAGAGAAATCGGATCTAAAAATATGTAAAGTAGACGGTTCTTGTCAATTAATTCCAAAGCACGAATTTTGACTTCTTTTAAAAGCTGACAGTTGTAGTTATTAGTTATCACATAATTTTTCTTTTCATTAAGCAATTTCATTATTTGGATGTGATAGATTTACTATTCCAAATAACTAAAATCAAACCTTGTACTTAATCTTTCAAGATGTGATAGATTTACTATTCCATCCTTCAAATTTTCTTTCATTTTAAAAATATTTTCTCACCTTATCTGATATCTCATATAGGAGCATTTGTCAAATTGAAATAGTCGTTTGTTCAGATGATAGGAAATTGGGTATATAAAAATTAAATAGCATTCACAGTTTTAAGATGGATGTTCACATAGAAGAAATAGCTTGTCAATTAAGACTAGATATATAATAAAATAATTGAGATATAAAATGATTTGAATACTTTGATTATAAAAAATAAATAAGCATCAAATTGACATTACACCTATAACTTGTAATGCACAAACTACAAAGTATAAATTATTATTATTTTGTTCCATCCGGTGTATTTAGGTGACGGACGCTCTCAACAGGATTTTTTTCATACCCATGACTCGAATCTGAGACCTTTAGTTAAAGGTGAAAGTAGTAACATCACTACACCACAACTCATGTTAGTGTACAAAGTATTAATTTGTTATATTTAACCCATAATATCCCAAGTCTTTATCTTTTTAGCCAAAAAAGAAAGTCACTTTCCTTATTTATTTCCCATAATTAGCACTAATTCTTTCAGATTACACAACACAAGTATCTTGTGTTACTTCAACCGTTCTAATTAAATATGCTGGCTTCACATAGGAAACTTGTGAACTACCAATAAATCAATAACATATATTGCTTACAATTTAATCCCACGGTTCATTTTCACTTTTCATTATATTAAAAAAAATTGTTTCATATTTTACTTATAACATTAACTACTTATTTCTTAAATCAAATCCTAAGATTTAAGATGATACACCAGTAATATAACTATTAAACTATGAGGATTAAAAGAACGTTAGAAACTAACTTAAAGGAAATGAAAAAAAAAGAAGAGGATATTGAAGAACAAAAATAAATCTGATATTAGAGTTGCCATTTAATAGTTTGAACTTTCTCGACATTGATAGTTTTGGATATCTGAATTTCCACCTTTGACTCCTCATTTTGTCATCACTTCACCGTTTTTCCTTAATAACTAAAAAAGATAGTTTTCAACTTTTCGTGCAACATTATAGCCGCTAGTTCTAGTTCAGTTAGGGGTCCTCCTATTGTACCTTTCTCTATAACTCATAGGGTACCCCAAACCCAAAATGAAGAAGACCAATTCTTTTTAAAAAGTAGAAGAAACTGAGCTATTTTTGTAGAAACGACTTTTCAAAATGGGCTAGCTTGGTCCCCAATTGTCCATATCTAAATTGAATAGTATTGAAGTATAGTGTGTTTGAATTTCACCAGTGATATTAATTATTCACAATTTGATGAAATATATCTAAATTAGTCATGATTACATTAAATTTAGGAACATTTACAGAAACAAATAAAATTGCCATTTTCTCTAGGCTGTTATTTGACAAGATTCATAAACAATATTCCAGAAAAATTAACCCATTTGAGGCTGATTTTCGAACTCTCACCAAAACTACTCTGCAGAGTACACAAGTAATGTATCCTGCGCGCTTGCGCGCTCGTTTTGGGGGCCAACGAACCCCGGCGCGGAAAGCGCCAAGGAATACTAAAATCGGCAGCCCTCCCCTCGCGCCCCGTTCGCGGATCGTGCGGGGGGACGCGCGCTGCTCTTTAAACACAAACGAATCTCGGCAACGGATATCTCGGCTCTCGCATCGATGAAGAACGTAGCGAAATGCGATACTTGGTGTGAATTGCAGAATCCCGTGAACCATCGAGTCTTTGAACGCAAGTTGCGCCCGAAGCCATTAGGCCGAGGGCACG
>JAJOOR010019645.1:0-20069 GCA_036250505.1 Solanum acaule | reverse complement strand
AGTTTCACCTCTCACTTTACTTTCTTGATGTTATTGTCTCCGTTGTTGACTATGCACTTTTCTCTTATTGGATACTATAGCATATATAATGTTTCCTCTTATTTTTCTTGGGTTGTTGTACTTGAGCTGAGGGTCCTCCGGAAACAGCCTCTCTACCTGCACGAGGTAGTGGTAAGGTCTGCGTACACTCTACCCTCCCCAGACCCCACTTAGTGGGATTTTCACTGGGTATGTTGTTGTTGTTGTTGTTGTTGTTCCGCTTGTTCTTGGTTTACAAACAAGCAATATAATACGGGAATCAATAAACAACCACTAATTACCCGAATTATTAACATTTCTATGAACCCTAGATCAAACCCATGATCCCAATTATCCAAATTAGGGTTGTTTTCACCATAGAATCTATAACAAAACCCTCCCTCATTAATATTCACCCATTCTATTACGTTATACGGATCGAAAAATGGATTCGTGGAGTGAAATGCTTACCTTTAGCCTCAAGAATGGTGAAAATGAGTAGGAGTCGCCTGGGGTTCGTTCCTTAGCTCTAAAAGTTGAAAAGTGCATAATAAGGTCGTTTAGGGGTTTATTACTAACCTTAAGTCGCGTCGAGCCCACCACAGCGGCACCCACCCCGCTACAGCGGCCTCACCAGAGCGACCAAAACCACTGCCAAAGCGGCTTGCACGAAACAGTGAGCTATTTTAATAATTTCAAGATTCCCATTTCACAACACACATTTAACCAACGATGCTCAGAAAATCCCCTTCACGCTAAGATCGATTCCGGGAGTTCTACTCGCCCGAATTCAATTCCGTAAAGTCGTACGGATTCCCTAACGAGTTATCTATCCACTAATGTAATCAAAAACATAATTAGATCACCCGATTGTTACCAGATTTTTCTACACCTTAATGACTCCGATTTCATCCAAATCTGGACTAGATTGGAAAATCTCAAGATACTACGAAAAAGTTTTTCGACCCAAAATTTTTCCCTGTTGGCTTTTCTATAACGGCGGAATCAGATCTTTACAAAAGTTTAACTCAAAGTTTTTTTAGTTCTTTTTTTATTTTGGGGTGGGGAGGGGGGGTTCTTGTAAGTGGGCCTATTTTGAGTGTTCATTTTTCACATTTGAATGTGAAACTAACTAAATACGTAAGGCATAATGGCATCAATAAATCATTGAAGATAACTTTTAAATTTACCTATCATCCAAAGCTTCAAATTAAAAAAAAAACAGGATAACGACAGTTCAATAAGGTATATTTACGTACATTTTATCCTCTTCCAATTCGACTTATAAAATCATATTGAATATGTTATTGTTAAAAGGTGTTTACGAGTCAGTTTGAATCGATTATTGGCTAAAATCAAAATTAAAATCAAATTAATTTAATATTTTTAAAAATTATTAAAATCAAACCAAATATAATACAACACATCATACAAGAAAATAAAATCAAAAGACATACTTGTTCTAAATACTTTTTCTTCGGTATACACATGTTCGGAATTTTTTGGTTTTGGACTATTTTATTTTCATAAATAAATTTTGATGAAAATATATGTAAGATATTTAAAGATGTTCATAAAAAAGAATATATTATGTATATATTATTATAACAAAAAAATATGTATATAATTTATCCATTCGATTCGATTATTTCTCTGATTTTCCTGAACAAAATCAAAACCAAACTACATATTATCGATTTTTAAAAATTTAAAACCAAATCAAATCATAAACTCAAATAAAATAGATTTATTTAATCAGTTTGGTTCGACTTTTATCCGAATGGTATATAATTAATGTATAAATTTTGTAAATTTCAATCAGTATCGATAATTAATTTTATTGAGTTGGGTATATTGATAACTATTCTAAATAAATACAATTACTCCATTTCTTTTTTTTAAAATAAAAAATAAACAAACAACTACCCTTTTTGGGTCTTCAATTTAAAGTTACAGTCCAATTTATTTAAAGAGGAAGACATACCTTTTCTAAAAGAAGAATAATTTTTATTTAAAATGACGCCCCACATAATCTACGTACCCCACATTTTTCTTTTTATGTTCCAAAAAAATAATAATATAAAAGTGGCACTATTTTTTTTATTATATATATCTATATATAAAATAAAAATGGTAGTATAAATTTTGTTCTTTGGGTTTTAATATTGAGATGAATCAAAAATCTTAAAATTAACATATTTGTAATTTAAAAAAAATCAACTAAGTGTAAGGCTTAATATATAAGGTCAAATAATGAAATTTTAAAAGGGAAAAGGGTGGCGTCTGAGGCGGAGCCAATATTAAGAGTTAGGGGGTTTTAAATTTCCTTTCACTTCCTTATCATTAAGTTATCAATCGATTTTGTTAGGGATTCATAAGTTATTTAATTTTCTAGTACAAATATAGGGTACGGAAAAACTACTGGGTTCGTCCGACCCCACGAACCCCCACCTAGCTTTGCACTTGAAAAAGGCTCGAATTGGCCATCAAACTTTGAGGAAAGGCTCATCTATGTCATCCGTTAAAAAATTGGCTCATCTATATCATTTCCGTTTGAGAAAAGGTTCATTTCCATTATTTGTTAACTGAAATGACATAGATGAACCAAATTTTTAACGGATGGTATAGATGAGTTTTTTCTCAAAGTTGGATGGCATATTTGAACATTCTATCTTTAAAAAAGGATTAATTAATGACATGGCCAAATCATAATAAACCACGTGTAAAAACATATTTTTGCAAAATCGAAATTGTTTTCATTTAACAAATAAATGTATGGATGAGCCTTTTCTCAAACAAAAATGACATAAATAAGCTAAACTTTTGACAAATGGCATAAATGAGTTTTTTCTCTAAATTCAGTGACATGTTTGAGCCTTTTCCCATTTGGAAAAGAATCTAAATATCTTTATTGAATTTTTTTTCTCACATTTAATTTTTAATTTTTTTTTAAACCATATATACTCAAAACTCACTTAAGGTGGCTTCCACTATTAAATTGATATAAAATAAAGGTTGTGTCCAACAACATATGAGATTCCTTAATTTTGCTTAACAATTATTTAAATATTCTTTTTAACCAAACTTTTTTACAATTTTGTAAATTATACAATTAAAAGGGGCTTTCCATTGAAGAACTATTTTACTATGTTAGATCACAAGAAACACATTGCTCCTTTGGTCCCTTACATAAGAAAAGTATTTATTGTTTATTACCAAGTCAAGAATAAAAAAAAAACCCAACTCATCATCAATGAGAATGACTTGTTCCCTACATATTCATATTTTTGTTTTGTACCTTCTTTTTTCCTACCAATGATAGTGGACGGATCAACTTACGCGCATCTCAATTATTTAAATACATATCAGTTATTTCTCATCAATACAATAATGTTCAATCATTTTGTCCACTAAAACTTAAACGTTGCATATGTTTCAGCATAATAAGTTACAAATAATCTTATGTAATAACCAAACATCAGCTCGTACTTAATCGTTTCTGCGTTTAATATTTTCAAAACATTAATACATACATAACATGTGTTTGCTAATAGACTAGTCAATTGAATTTTTATTTTTATTTTTTTATATCAAAAATAAATATCAGATAACATTGTACACCAAAGTCTAGACACCCTACATACTCATGCATTTTAATATATATATATATATATATAGAAGTCATTGTTGTTCAAATCAAATATAACTATAGATAGAGAAAACCCCTTTCCCCTCCCCAACCAAAAACCTCCCCCCAAAAAAAATGGCTTCTATGGTTTTTACATCATCACCTTTTAGTGTTCAATCATTTGTCAAATTAAGAACAAACTCAAATTATCCACATCCTTCATGTTATGTACCTAGGGTAAAAAATTCTTATGAACATTTATCCTATAAGAATATTTCTCATATTGAGTCTTCCAAATCTTTATTTTTAAAGGGTGATAATAATTTCTCTATTTCATCACCAAAATTCCCAAGAGTTGCTTCAACATATTCTCCATCTTTGAATATTATTAAAGCAAGTAGAGATGAAAATATATATCATTACCCAGCATTTGAAGGAGTAAGAATTTTTATTGCTTTCAATTTATATTAATGATTTAGAATTTACAATATAATTTTCATTTATATAGTCGTAATTTTCAGTTGTTTTCTTCGCTTCAGGTATTGTATTATTTGTTATTGTTACTTTATTTTTGTCATGACTTCTTTACTATTATTGTATTTTCTTTCAAGAGTGATGTCGATATGCTTTATTTGAGTCGACACTACATCAAAAATGATCTTTAGGTGTAATTAATTAATGACAATAGTTTAATTGCCGCTAAATATATTCTTTTAGCAGCAGTTAACACTCTTTGTAAATGTCTCTAAAGCCTATAGCGACATTGGATCCAATGACAAATAACTAATGCCAATAAATGTCACTCTTTGTTAATGTGCATATTTATTATCGCTAAAAGTTTTTTTGTTGTAGTGCGAGGGTAAGCTAAGGGCAGATCTAAAGGAGGTGAGGGTGTTCACCCGAACCCCTTAAGTGAAAAATTATATTGTATATACAAGATATTTTTTATACAAAGTTTTTAGTGTGTATTCATAAATTTTGAATCCCCTAAATACAAGAGTAGAGGTCGAGTTAGTGATTTAGGGGTTCAAAATTTACCTTGAGGTCCCAAATTTAAATTTCAGGCACTACTTTTTTATTTTTTGAACACACTTAATGAAAATCCTAGATCCACCACTGATCTAAGATCTATCGAAAATAACTTTTCTACTTTTATAAGATTTGTAGCCATGTAGGGCAAGACTGCTTCAAACACACCACTCATCTCAAACCCCACATATAAAATTACACTGAGTATGTTATTATTGTTGTAGTAATGATGTTATTGTTATACTCCCTCAATCCCAATTTATTTAGCACTTTTCTTTTTTTGAAAATCAATTTAAGCTTTAAATTAAAAATTAAATTAAATTTGCTCGACTCAATATTTTGAATGTTTAAATATTGTACTAAAGAGTAATATGAATTGCATCTCTTCTCATGTCAATATGATGAAAAAAATTATATTTTAAAATATTAATCAAGATTTATTTACTTTGAATATGAATAAACATAAACATAATATGTCATATAATTTAAAGCGGAAAGAGTAATATTTTATTTTAATACACTTTGTTAACTCTTTATTCTTTAAAAAATATTCTTTTCTTCTTTCAAGTGGATAAATATATTCAAGTTTTTCCTTTCTGCTAAATTTTGTGCCAAAATAGTTAAGATTATTTCATAATTATATTTATAACTAATCTTTTTGGATAAACAATTAGAAATGTATTAATTGTTTGTATTATTTTACAGGGAGCAAAAACAGGTTTTGCACTTGGGGACAGATACCGGGGGATGGTTCTGCTAATTGTTAATATTCCTCAGATGGGGTATATATCTCTAATTCATAATAAAAAAATAATTCCTTCATTTAAATTTAATTGTCTAATTTTAATTTAATAAAATTTTAAAAAATAATAATTTATAGGTGATAGTGACATGTCACAATAAATTTTAAAATGAGAAAAAATATCAAAATAAATAAATAAATGTAATTAGAGGTGATAGTAATTTGTCACATCACCTTATCTATATATAGTTTTTAGGGAAAATACATAATTACTCCATTCAACTATAACACTTTTTTTAAAAAGACACTCAAACTTTACAAGGATCCTAATACCCCACTGAACAATTTGAAAGTAATATAAATACCCCATTTTTCGGTCAAACCCACTTATAAGAAAGAAGGTGAAAGCACGCACCAATTGTTGCTTGCCATGTGTCAATTTTATATAATTTTCTACTTTTTGTTTTTATTTACTGTTTTTTTGTTTTTTTTTAAAAAAAATTAATTCTTTATTTTCTTTTCCTTTTTCAATTCACCATCACTGACATGCTATACACCATTTTCACTGTGTTTATTATCAATCAATCAAGATTAAACCCTAACATTGAAAAATCAAATCAGCTAACAAATTAATTTTTTTTCTTAAATTAAAATCTCTATCAAAATATTATTTTGTGAAATTTGCCTTTGATTTTTGCAATCAACACGGTTATATCTGGAAAAACGGAAATTCTCTCTCCGAGCTTGGATGGGACAATTTTTGCTTGGTGTGAAGACGATTTTCAGCCCCATAATTGATTAGGAGTCACTGGAAATAACGCCGATGATTCTTCTTTTAACATCGCCATCATCTTCCCGCGCTTCTCACCTCGCCGGTCAAAAAGGAGGAGAAGATTTTCGCCGGCGAAGAAGGAAGAAAAGAAATCTAAGGATGAAACGGCAAAATCAGTCGGCGTTGCTATCGCAGAGGAAATCAACTAGTCGCCATTGAAAGAGAACGAAAAAAAAAAAAAAGAGAAGAAAAATCCTTGAAGTCATTGCCATCTCTTTCAATGGTGAAACTCTTAGGAAGGAGAAAAAATAATAATTTAACTCTAAAATAAATTTTATTTATATATTTAATAAAAAATATTGAAAATAAAAAGTTTAATTATTTTTTTTAGTTTTCACGCTCTTTAGGCGAGTTATATACACTCTCTGTCTTAAATGTCGAAAAAGGGTTTAAAAATTTCACTTTAAACTAGCTTAGGGGTGTATTAGGATCCCCGCAAAGTTTAAGTGTCTTTTTCAAAAAAGGGTCATAGTTTAGGGGGGTTTCTATGTATTTCCCCTATTATAAACAAATATATAGATTTTTTTGAATATTGATTCCACAACTTTCAGTATGCACAAAGTTAGTAATTAATCATAAGAAAGTTTATATCCATTATTCATAGGAACTTATACTTTATCATTCCATTTATAATTAAATTGATATTATTTTAAAAAATAATGTACTACATGATTTAGTGTTTTCTTTGTTTATTAAAAAAATAAACAATAAAATTAGGTGTTTTCTTTGTTTATTAAAAAAAAATAAACAATAAAATAAGTAGCAACTTTCCTCCACGGGAATTAAATCATTGTTCTATAAACAATGTTGTTTGTCTGAATATATGTATAATCAAATCATTCTATAAACAATGTTGTTTGTCTGAATATTTATTGTACGTTATAGCGAGATGTTATTTTAGCTAAAGAACATAATATATATATAATGAAATACTGTTATAAAAAATTGATTAAAGTTATATAATTTCATATTATTATTATTTTTCATTGTTATATATATTCACAATTTTCCTTCCTTTTTTTAGTTCTATATGGGCAGAAAAGGAGATCAAGTTTCTCAATGATTTGCGTAAATTGTATGAAGGCAAAATATCCTCCCCATTTAAGAAGGGTATATCATTTTTTTTACTTCTCTTTAATTATTGTTTCCTTCTATATATTTTTTCTTCGGAAAATAACATATTTTCAGCTTACTTAGGACATGATTATATATAAAAAGTTATGGAGGTCGTGAATTAGGAGGATTGATTAGAGTATATATATGTTTTCTCCTTTTATATTAGTAGTATTAGCATCAATCTTGCAGCTTCTAGTCCCTCAATTTCTGTTACTACATATATTATTTATTGTGTTTCATTATTATTTTATTTTATTATAGTTATTGTTTCTTTTCTTTGTATACTCTAGAATGTTTCCTTATTTTGCAATGTTTTCATTACTTCTATATGATATGTGCTGATTGAGTCGATGGTCTTTCAGTAATACAACCTCTTTATCTACCTCCGTGAGATTGAGGTAAAATACACGTACATTACATCATTTACAAGCCTCACTTGTATAGAATTCTGATAGTCATACTCAATTAATAAAAACATATACTAATAAGCATTTAGATAGTTATTCTCAACTAGTTTGAAACTAAAACATGTTATAGTAGTAATATTTACTTGAATTTTAGTTTATTTATTTATAATTTCCAATTGTCATACAATTACCCAAATATTATTTTTTCTTTTTATTGGTGTGAACATATTTCTCCTCCTTATTTTTTAGGATTTGAGGTTCTAGGATTTTTTTATGACATGGAAAATCGTCATGACTTAAGATCCTGGATTGGGCTAGAAAATCCTAAAATTGAAGCAGAAAAAGAAAGACTTCGTAGACTTGCCAATTTTCCAATTTTCGAAAAGGTATAATCATATGATATTCAATATTTATTGATTTGAATAATTTAGTGTGTTCCGCATAAATTCAAATTTATTAAAAGAGGAAAACTCATTGTCAAAGACATTTCTTATTCATATTTAGCTCGAACTCGAATTTTAACTATAACTTCAACTTTCATACCTTTTTTTTAAAAAGAAAAAGAAAAAAAAAAGTTCCACTTCAATTACTTTAACTCTTGTGTTATCATTTGGTCCCAAGTAAATGGTATGATTTCTGTCCTTTTACATAATATATATATATATATATATATATATAAAAATACATCTGCGGCAAATATTTAAACATTATTAAATTTTACACTCCGCGGATGAAAATTATTTACACTTTCAACTTTATTTTACATCCCCTCCCTACCCCTTCTTATCTTATACAATGTTTATTTTACCCTTAATATTTTCAATCTCCCATTTTATGTAATATCTTTTTATATGATATATAATATACATATTATTTTTTCGACCTAGGTAGTTTAGATTTTTACCTAAGTTCATAAATATTATAAGTAGAATAACCCTTTTACGAATTTATTGCAAATTCTAACACTAATTTTTATGATTATTATTTTAATATTACATGCATTAAGAATGTATGTATGTGCATGCATACTTGTGTGTATATTTAAGCTTCATAGGAGAATTGATTTAGTAGGTTACTTATAATTTTTAATTGGCCAAACACATATACAGACACTTAAACTTGTCCCTAAATTTCATTTTGACACTTCAACTCAACCTTGCTCCATTTTAACCCTTCAACTTCAATTTTTATGTTTCATTTTGACACATGTTTTTTTTATAAGTGATTAAAAAAGATCTTAATTCCTCAAAAATAAATAAATAAATAAATTATTTGTTTGAACATTGATGTCATATTTTACTTATTTAACAGGTTGAAGTGAATGACGATCATCATGACAATCTTTGGAAATTTATGAGGACATCAAGAGATATCACAAAAATCGGGGAAGAATTTGAAAAATTTCTAATAGACGGATATGGAATACCTATAAAACACTTTTTTCGATACGATGGAGAAACACTAGAACCTCAACCCGTGAGACCAGGAGAATTCCCTGGTGAATCATTCACGTCAAAAGAAACCAACATCATAAAGGTACGTATTTATTTACTTTATTATTGAGTGGAGTATTATTAATGTCAAATCAATAAATATTGAATACAACTAATTAATTTATTATTAATGTCAAAGTTGACTTTTCTTTTTTCACCTATTCACAGGCTACCATTGATGGATTTCATTGGAAAACACAATCTCAATAATTATCAAAATATCTTACATCAAAGTTAATACTCATATTGTGTGAACATTTTACTCCGTAAAAGTATTGTAATAGTAATTGAGATTATAATAATTATAAATAAATATTGTTGCTTGTTGTTTGACGTATTTATTCTTATGTTTTACCTAAGCATTGAATCTTGAAATTTTGAGATTCAAACTTCTAAATCTTGGACATGAATTCAAACATAGAAGTTTTAAGATTTTCAAAATAAAAATTTATATATTTGAAAACTATATGAAAAAAATACTATAAATCATAAGTAATAATTAATGACTTAATATATATATAAAGTGTGTATAAAGAAATTTAGGTAAATAAAAACAATGTGATTGTCATTTGAAATTTCAATTATGTCATATAAATTAGGATGAAAATTATACACTCTATATACAATTATCCGCACCGAATGTATACACCAAATTAACGCAATTTTCATTATTACGTGATTTAATGAAGTAAAACACATGTTAATTCAGTATGGTTAAGTAAAATAAACTATAAATTTAAACACATGGCATGCATGTATTGGCTTGGTGCATACACCCGGTGCAAGTAAATTTTACCCTACAATGTATCCACCTTATATGAGGATGTATATGAATGTATAAGAGGTTCTTACCGACGTTTTTTTTGGGTTTCAGAAATAGCCATTATAATAAATTTAAGAGCAACTTTCACATATAGCAAACATAAAAATCATATTTGTATGTTATATCTATAGTTTGCATAATTGCGCTCCATAACAAATTTTATGTTTGCTATGGAGCTTTTGATTTGTATAATTCACTAGATACATCCAATTTTATACAAATTGTTTAGTTTTGTATAAATTCATTTATACATTGTAATTTGTATAATAAGATCTGTATTTGTATAATTATAAGTGTATAGGATGAAAATATATGTATTTGTATATACACTTTTCTCTCGCTTTATACAAACACAAACGCATTTTATACATTTTATACTAAAATGTATAAAATGGCTAATTGTATACCGAATCAAATGGCAAAAAATGGGATGTTTGCTGCGAATTACAAATAAAATAAACTATAGCTATAACATTTAATTTGAATTAATAATTTGCTATTTCATACCATTTTTCCTAAATTTAATTATGCTCCATATGTATAGTTGCATATTTACGGGTTGTAGCTATAGTTAAAACTGTATCGTTTGTATAATTTGCGGCTACATTTGTATAATTGAGGCTTAAACTATTTTTGTATAAACTCGAAATAATGAATTTATACAAACACAAATATCTGAACTTTAAATAATTATACAAATTATATTAAACAAATTTCAAATTATACAAACTCGAAACCTCAGCCCACGTAATTATCATTGAATGTTGGTTGCGAGTGGTAATTAACTAATTTTTTTTTCTTTTTTTAGCCCGTCTAAAAAAACACATAACGGAAAAAATAAATAAGAGTTGAGGGGTATTTTTGATTTTTTTTTTTTTTTTTTTTTGCTTTGTTAAAACATTAACGAGTCGTCCCGCTCCGTCAACCTGTATTATTTGATTGGAAAAACAGTGGACGGAACAATCGTGAAGACGCCGCCGCCGCCGCCTCCCGCCATTCCCCTTATTCGTTCCTTACGGGTTTTCCGATCCTCTGCTTCAAAATTTCAGCAAATACAGGCTCAATCCTTATTCATTCGTAAAATGGTAATGTTGATTTTCTCAATTCCGACATTGTTTTTATGCTTTTTCCTTGAATTTTATGTGATTTTCTATAATTTTACTTTTTTTTGACCAATCCGATTGTTAGGGTTCCGATTTTCTTATTCTTCAATTGTGGATGCATTTAAGTTTCTTAATGTTATAGGAACGCAGAATATAGGATATTCATGCTATTTGTTTTGGGGCTTATGAATTTATATCTTGTTCTTTTGAACCCTGTGACATGGTATTTAAAGCAGAACTTTTTATGTTTTACCTCCTCTTGGATTAGCTTGCTTTTACTTTTTGTATAAATTTAGCTTCTCTACCTCCAAGACGTAGGAGTAAGGTCTGTGTAGACTCGATACCCTCCCAGACTTTACTTTGCGGGGTTACACTGGATATGTTGTTGTTTTTGCTTTTGTTTGCCGAGATGATTATGCATTAGCTGGTTTAAAGCCTTTTACTAACATAATATATTAGTTTAAGCTGGCTAAAAAACTACATTACATAATGTAGCTTTATTTATCTATTTTACTTTTTTTCCTTTGGTGGGGTGGAGAACCGAACATCCATTTATCATCTTAGTTTTCTAAAATTTCCCATTGAAGTAAAGGGAAGCGGATGAATTGTTCAAAAAAGGAGGGAGAGGGTCTATATAAAATATATAATGAAATTAAGGTGCAATACAGGTGCTGTTGAATCTGCAGTTAAGGGAATATCACTCGCTCTTAGAATAAGAGCTCCGGGACTTCATGGCTTTGAAGCATACAAGTTTTTTAATGTGTTTTCCCATGGGTATCTGGCAACCATGTATCTAGGGGGGTAATGGGCGTTTGACTGCAAAAGCAATAAGAAATCCTATATAGAACATTTACTTTTTGGGGTTTGTGGGTGGAGGGTATAGTGCATCTTTAGCTCACCGAGGACATGACCCTTGATAAGAGGGTGTGGAGGTCCACGTTTAGGGCATAATGTTAGTAGGAAGTTAGGTGTATTTCTTTTCCATTCTCAGAGTATTAGTATTACTCTTCCTTTTTTTCCTTATCTTTAGATTTCTATTACTACCTGTTTGTTTCTTTAACCTTGATATCTTATTTTCTTGTTGCTGTTTCTCCTTGTTACTGCCACCTCTTTTTCATCATTCGTTCAACCAATGGTGTATCGGAAATGACCTCTCTACGTTCTCAAGGTAGGGGTAAGATCAGCATACACTCTACCCTCCCCATACCCCGCCTATGGAATTACAAGTATTTACACTAGGTTGTTGTTGTAGTTTGGTTTGTGGATGGAGGAAGAGGGGGAAAGAGAATCCTGTGGGTGATATTAACCATACACTGCTTGAGTGTTAGATGAAGTAGCAACCACTAGGTTACAACTCCAATCTTGTCTTAGTTTAGCTTTGTGTTTTGGTGTTGGAATCCGTGTCTTCCTTCTCTTTCTTGGAGGAAATGAGGTAATCAAAAGGGTTGATGGAACAAGGTGACACATTTTATGTGACTTCAGCTTCGGTTTTCAATTATATGCAATTAAATTGTTTAAACATATTGGTTGAACAATTCTTTGTTATGAAGAGAAGCTTTGTTCACAAAGGAATGGTTGATCGGTTAAGGCATACTAGTGACAATCTGGAAATTTCATTTTTTACCCCACGTACAATACTTAGTCTGAGGTTTGCTGTGACCTCAAACTGACTGTCATAGAGAAAAAGGATTGGAAAGAGGCTTTGGCTTACAGCTGTTACCCCTCATTATGCCATTATGAACTTTATGGTAGCAAAATTGATGGTTAGAAGAGCAGTTTTACACACTAATTAAAAAAAGGAGTAGTTTTGCACTAACTATGTCCCACAGATGATATATCAGTAATTTTGTGTTTCCATGTGGTGGTTGACATATACATTACTTCATCAAAAAAAATGTGGTGGTTGACACATCAATTTACTTCATCAAAAAAAATGTGGTGGTTAACATATTGTAGAAGTAGATTAGCTGAACTGATGAGCAAATCAGTTGTCCCTCTTTCATTTTTGGTGTTTTTTGTAATTTATCTATTTAGTTATTGTTTTCTGGGGTGAAGTGGGTGCAACAGGACTATAAGTACTAGTGAACACCATTACAAAGTCTTCGCTTTTCCTCCTTTAAGAAAGACTTCACTTTTTCGTTCTAGAGCATTAACATGTAAATGAATTCTTGTTTTCAGAAGTCTAGAGAAGAGAAAATCAAAACCATTCACTAGGTTAAGTTTTTATTTATTTGTTTTATTGTGCATATATTTTCCCAAACTCATCCTCTTCTATGGTTTTGATGTACCTGGAGGCACACAATGTTTCGAGTGTGCGCAGATGAGTCAGCTACAGGGAGTTGTAGCATAAACTAATCTTGAGTTGCTGATGGTTGTATGATTTGTGTACATGCCTACTTGGGTCCTTGTAGTGTTAAACTGGTCATAGAAGTGGAAAGATGGATTGTAGATAGGTAAAGTGAGAAGCGATAATAGAAGATATGACCATATCTTGACTATGAATATCTGAAATTATACCAGTCATACACTCAAGGCTAGTAAAGTTGATAGTTGTAATAGTCATTGTGGGTATAGTGTTTTCTGACTTGCTGCTAGTGAAGAAACATTTGCTTGAGGAAGTTCCACTGTGAAATAATAATTTGAATAGGTTGAACCTCTGTTCCAGTGAACCTGTCTTTGCTGATTTTGAAAGAGTCTTAGCTCTATATAATGAGGACGATATATTGATTCATATAGATGGTATTAGCTTCTTTTGCAATATTATCATGTTGCTCTCTCATGGTCACACCATAAGGTATTCTGGTGCTGCCTCAATAAGGTCTCATCTCTTTTTTCTTTCCTTTTTCTTGGTCAACATCATAATATCCCATCGTCTTATTGTCTTTACCAAATAGTATTATTGATTGGGCTGTACTGGATGACTTTCTCTTGAGATCTTCTTTCAGTGGAAACGTGAAAGGTAATTTTTGGTGATCTATGATCGTTATCCTTGAACGTACTGTATCACTTTCTCTTTTAAGATGTTCTCTCTGTGGAAAGAGACTTTCTTCGTGATTTATGATGCTTATCCTCAGATGTTGCTTTTTTCCTTCTGGAAAAGCTAAGGTGCCCAAAGTCTCCAATCCTCTATGTGACATAAGTAACATTTTCTGAATACAAGGACATCTTTCGTCCACTTTGTTTTTCTTTTGAGGGCGAAAAACATACAAAGACACACCGTATGCATCTAGTTAGAGATAAAAGTTCGGATCACCTACAATACTATTTTACTAACAGTTGGGAGAAATTAATGTACATGATTCCCATCCCAATTTATGTATGGTATTTCCATCTTGGGACATCCCCAGGGAGAAAAAAGATACTTCATCAGGCTTAGATATATTTAGGGTAAGTTGTATGTGCATTCTGATGTAAGAAAAGTGGTACAACATGGAATTCTAATAGGAGTGCTGTATGAAGACAACATGATCTCATTGGCATGATGCTTATAATTTAAGTACATCAGGAACAAGATGAAGGCAAAGAGCTACTAGCATGTTTATTTGACTACTCTTTGGGTGCTATGCAGGCAAACAGGCACACTATTGTTCTCATGCAGACATCTCAGAACCGAGCAACTCGCACTTTCATGGATTACGAGTCAATAAGTCAAGCAATGGATGGTATGTATTGCGACATTGCTATAATTGCATTTCACTCTTGATATATTTGCCCTTGTTGAGGCAATACTTGATTCCCCCTGAATGTAGGTAACCAAAAATAAGGCACAAACTTAGGAAAAGATGTCAAGTTCACAAACTTAATTAATCAACAGGATTTGTATCAGCAGCATGAAATCTGAAACTAGAACCCAATAGATTACACCTGTAGTACTTGCAAACAATTTCATTATGCATTATTATCCATAGGAGAAAATCCTTCTCTCTTATTCGAAACTTTGACAAACACTTATTCTTTGTCTTCTCCCCGAAGTTCAAGGAACTTTGTCTGGCTAATACAAGCATGTTAGTCTTTCGTCACACTTCTAAAATTATGGGGGGCTAGAATTTTTTTGGTGGGAGAAATTATGTTGGACTAGAGCTAGATGCATATAGGAACGACGTCTATCTTTTGACTTCCAGGTAAAGGAAATCAAGGCAAATAAAGAATCACTCTCATGATTGGATTAGATAGTAAAAAGGAGCTGGGACCCATACCTACTTTTTAGGGATAAGTAAGATCTTAATGTTGAAGGGAAGGGTTTTGTATTGGAACTCCATAACATTGCACATTTTTGCTTTGCATTATAGGTGACACTTCACATTCATAGATGGTTACTTTCATGGAAGCTTGTAAAACACTATCAAGAATCTGTTGTTATAGACCTCATGACAAGAAAGAAGGTTCATTGGTGGGATGTTAGTTTTGGTATAATAGTGGAAACATATACTATAGCTAGTAATGAACTTCTAAGGTGAATTATCCAAAATAATTTGGCGGGAGTCAGGAGAGGTAGAGGCCGGCGTGATTAGTCATGACATGTCGCATCTTTAGCTTACTGAGGACATGACCTTAGATATGAGGGTTTGGAGGGTGCAGATTAGAATAGAATGTTAGATGGTAATTGAGCGTTCTCTCGCTTTTCGGTGGGATAGACTCGGTGCCATACCTGCACCTACTTTCTTACCAGTAGTATTAGCAATATTCTCGTAGTTTCTTATTCTTCGATTTCGGTTATCCCGTGTGTTTGTTTGTGCTTTGGTTATCGCACTATTTCGTTCTTGTTACTACTCGTTCTTCTGTATGTTGTATGTTGTAGTACTGTTTTCTATTTCACATTATTTCGTTATTGTTAGTTGTTACTGCTTTCATTTCTATATTCCCTTTTTCAAACTACTTTGAAATGTTTTTTAAGCCAAGGGTCTATGGTAACAGCCTCTCTATATCTATAAGGTAAGGTTAAGGTCTGTGTGCACTGATCCCACTTGTGGGATTATATTGGGTATGTTGTTGTTGTAGATGGAGGAAGAAAATATCATGGGCGGAAGACATTTTCTTCACATTTTTTGCGTAAATTATTTACCTTGTGCATGTGATTTAAGCTTCAATGTTCTCTCTTATGTTTAGCCATTTTCTAAGATGCTTTTTTCCTGCAGGAATTTGTGCTTTGTATGAGAGGAAACTCAAGGAATTGAACCCAGCCATCAGAGAAATCACTTACGACATCTCAGATCTTTACAATTTCATAGATGGCCTTGCTGATATGAGTGCATTAGTGTACCTCTTCCTCCCTCCCTCCTGCTCTCTCTCTCTCTCTCACACACACACACACGCGCACAGAGATTCAACCTGTGCATCCATTGAATAGAATCCCAAATCAGAGAAATATGCAAGTCTTGCACATTTCGTTACCGACACAGAAAAGCAAATATGAAAATATGGCTTTCTGTGAGCAGGTCTTTAAATGCTACTGCTTTTTTCACACCAAAATTTTCTCATTGATGTTAAAACATACACATACATCTTACACATTTCAATTTGACCTCTCGGGTTTCTGTACTTTCATTTCATGAACAGGATGAACTGCTACGTGCACATCAAACAATTGGCCACTGGTCCATCATACCCGATAGAACACATTGTTCATATTCTTAGCACTCACTATGCTTTTGAAATGTTAACTAATTCCAGCATTCTTTGTTGACTTGCTGCAGGTATGATCACTCAATCCAGGCTTTCCTCCCCTATGACCGGCAGTGGATAAAACAGAAAACATTGCAACACCTGAAAAAACTGGCATCGCAGAGATAATATATCTTAAAGGCTAGTTTCTGTATACCATGTTCAATTAATTTCCTGATGGCTTTTATGAAGAAAGAGCTGTGGATTGGAAAATTGCAATCTGGAGTAAAAATCTATGTATGATACGCTTCTTTTCCCTGAAATCCAAATCTTGTCTGTAGAGCTAGAATTGGGAAACCAACTGTTGTCGGAACTGAACCTACACTGGCGTTGCAATTCGAATCATGGATGTATAACTATGCATAGTTCTGTAAATTGAGCACTTTAAACTTGCTAATGATTCTGAGTCTCATTTCTTGTCAGTACATTTACTTGAACAAATATATGGGCATGAAAAAGTCTTGGACTTGAGACAGTAGACACAATATTGTTGGATAGGTGCTGTTCAAGTCTAATTTGTTTTTCTCTATGATCTTGTGCTGAGGTTCTATTGGAAACAGCCTTCACGTTCGCAAGATAGGGATGAGATTTGCATATCCTTCTCAGGATCAACTCATGGAATTACAATGAGTATGTTATTCCACTGACTTGACTAGTCTTGCATATAACCTATATTTTATTATATTGATGTGTCAAACCATCTCTAATTCAATCAAAATGATGACTGAAATAGAATTTGGTAATACTGTGTGTACGCATCAACAAAGTACAAAAATATTTGCTTATTGGGTGATAAAAGTATTAGTAATTCAAACAATTTTTGAGACCATACAAAAATTCAAGATATAAAAGTGTCTTCAAGCCTATAACATTACAAAAATGTAGAAAATCACATTAGTCTAATTAAACTTTGATTTTTTATTTTTTATTTTAAGTTCAGATGGCAAGCCAATCCACATTGTCATTCTTATTTATTCAAATCTTTGATCTTATATTTCACAAAACCTTGAATTAAATGACTCGACATACACATGCACATGTCAAGAAATTAATCTATTTTTTTTGGGAAAAAAAGAAAATTTTACACGGATAATACATTTTATTTTTTTTACATTATATACTCTTAACCTTTAATAGAAACTGGTTACCAACAACAATGACATAGCCAGTATAATCCCATAAGTGGAGTCTGGAGAGGATAGAGTGTACATAGACTTAACCCCTATGAGAGAGGTTGTTTTTGATAGACGCTCAACGTAACTTTAAAAAAAAAGGCATTTCAAAGCAGTTGCTAATAAATTCATATAAAGAAAAATCTGCAAATTCTTCTACTATGAATTTTCTAAGCATTGTGGTCCTGTTGTTGCAAGTTTGTTGACTAAAGCAAGTGCATTACTAGTCATATAACTCACATTTGTGACTTTGTTCAAGAGTAACTTAACTTGTTTTCTCTTTTTGTCTTCAAGTCCATCTAAGCAAGTGTCTTCATCAGTTAGAGCAGCACTTAGCCAAGTGGTCACATCCCCCATTTGGTCATTAAAAGTTTGGCTACTAAGTTTTCTTAGCACCCCTAATGAGTTGTGTAGATTGTCAAGTGCATCTTGCAAACAATCAACACAATCTAAAATAGCAACTCTACCTTTCCCTTTCAAGAAATTTTGTTTCCTCAATTTCAACAAGGATTGAGTGACATCCTTGGCTTGGCTTATTGTCACCGAGACCCCGGCCCGGGCCCACTTGCTAGGGTTGTCCTTGGCCGTCCTCGAGAATGATGCTAGTGAGTGGAGGCAGAGGTCCTGATATCGAGTCACACTACATGCATCGCGAACATAACTTTCTCCTCCCTTACTCAAACACATTGTAGAACAAATTAGTGAAGTTAGACATGCTAGGACTAGCAGTAATTTATTAGTCATGGGATAGAAAGTAAAGATATCTAATTGAAGCAAATAAGAAATAGTAATACAATGCTTATAAAAGAACTTCATGAAGTCCCCTTTTTAAAGAAATGATATATGGGTGACTAGGATAAAGTTAAAGTTGGATATCTTTATTTGAGGAGTTTGTTAATGAAAACAAGAATGTGGTGAATACATTAAAAAAAAAAAAGCAGTTGTGTCTTAGATATGAGGGAACAAATCTTTAGAATAATGATGATCATGTTAAAAGGGCCAAAAGTTGTTTTATGTCCATTTCTAACTACACTTTTTTCTGGAAACTGAGGAAAGAAAAAAAAAAACAGGAAAGTAAAATCAAGAAAAGATGAGATCACTTTAAAAGTGTATCGTCATTCTTTCCTTTTTTTTCAAAAACAAACTAGGGGTAGTTCTTGGTAATACATAAACAGATACTCAAACTTGGCCGCAACTGATAAGTAAGCACTCCAACTTTGAATATGCACATCTAGACAACTCAACTCATCTCCATTGTGCAGTTGAACAGTTCAACTTACAAAATGATCAACTAGACACCTCCAAAATTTATGAGTCACGTCAGCATCGGGTGTCCACGAGACACTGTGGGGACGAGTTGAAGAAAATTGATAAGAAAGTAGAGCATCTTTGAGGTTTCATTTAACACAATCCATTTCTGAAGTTTCAAGGTGTAAAGAAGAATTTACATATATGATAAGAATTACATTCAATTTTTAATAGAACATTGAGCATGAAATGGTAAAAGATCATCAAGCTGAATGTGTATGGATCACATTATACTTATATAATCCACAAGAAACAAGTGCCTTGCAAGTTTAACAGACAGTGTAATTTCTGTTTTCACATGTTTGATGTCAATGTGACAAAAACTCGTAAAAATACAGAGAAAAATGAATCTTCTATCCAATAATGACTTTTACTATCTAAACTAAACCAAAATAATAATAATAATAATGGGTGGTGTCTAAAACTCATACCCGGTAATCACTTCTATAAGTATGATTATTGAAATAGTTAAGCTCAAAAACATGTATAATCCGCTATCTAGTATCCATGTTGTGAACCAGAGCGACAAGTTCGATATTTTCATTCTGAGTTGCTGAGGCTCCAGTGGTTTCTTTTGAATCTGACATCTCATCAGGAAGGATAGAGGAGTTGGGATCACTTCTGGGAATCAAAAATAGTATAAAAAGTGGAGTGATTCTCAAAATGTTCCTTATCAAAATGGCTAGCCAGAGATTATGAAACTTTGTCCTTGTAATTTTGAAGACATGAAGCAACAA
>JAJOOR010019644.1:0-13260 GCA_036250505.1 Solanum acaule | reverse complement strand
TTAAATAAATTATTAATATAAGTTAAAAGTTAAAGATTAAGGTATTACTTTTCCCCCCCCCCCCCCACCCACCCCACCCAAAAAAAATATTATTTTTCTTACCCCACTCCAGTCCTTCCTCTCACTGTACCCCTCCCCAAAAAAAAAAATTAGTTTTTTATTTCTGTTATATTTCGGCAGACAAGTAGATAAAAATTATTTTCCTAAAAATATACGTACACATCTAACAAAAGAAAAAAATATTTTCCTAAAAAATATATGTACACATCTAACAAAAAACGAGAAAAATGTAAAAAAAAAAAGTTAATAATTAATTAGGAACGGAGGGTTAGAATATTTTTTTTTAAAAAAATATCAAAAAATTTATAGAAAGAGTGGGAGAGGGGGTGAGGTTTGAATTTTAAAAAAATATTTTATAAAAGAATTTTAAAAAATAAAAGGACGGTGGGATTGTGGGGGGGGGGGGGGGATGGTGGAATGTGGTGAAAAAAATATTTTAAATTTTATTTTTTTAAAAAGTAATTATTTAAAAAAAATAATATTTTTTTTGAATAGTAATACTGTACTTTAATCTTTAGTTTTTAACTAACAGTAATAGTTTATTTAATTTTTGTGAAGGTAAAATATTTTATCCATGTGGCAATGTATTTGTAAATAAAAGAGAGAATGTATTAGACACACCACTGAGGTTTGTTTCTCAAACTTATAAGTGATAGATTAGGTATGAAACTCACATTTTCAATAGTTTAGGTATGAAACTAAAAAAAAGAATAGTTTAAGCATGTTTTTGACACTTATCTCTTTTTAAATTGAGCTTCAATATCTTTGCAAGAAGAAGCGCAAAATAAGAAATTCGAAGGTTGCCCCCGCTTAAACTTTAAGGGGTTATTTAGTAGCTGATTTGAAGATGAGTTATGCTGGTGTTAAATTTTGCACAAGTAATACTATATATTATAACTGATTACTAGAAATTTGGTTTGCAATTTAAAAATCCACATAAGTACTACATGTATAAGTTAGGAGGAAATTTATGTATTATTTTATGTAGGTTATACATGAATAATAACTAAACCTTGCATAAATAAAGAGAAAATGTTCAAATATGTCATCAAACTTTGAGAAAGGTTCATCTATGCCATTTCCGTTTGAGTAAAGGCTCATCTAGGCAATTATTTATTAACTTATAATACATAGATTTCTACTAGATCCTTAGAACTTCGATGGCCTCATGTCTACTTAATCTAGTACATAATAGCAAAGGTTGCAGCTTATAAATATCTACAGAAACACTATGTATACTATTCCTAAGGCTCTAACTGATACTAAAATTTGCGTCCAGGGGCGGACCTACCTTGTTGCAATGAACCCACTTCGTCGAAAAAATACATTTTATATACATATATATTCAGTCTGTTTTTTAAAACAAAACACACTATATAATTAATTTGACTCCACTTAAACCAGTAGTAACACGTAGCCCAGTGGCAAAGTGGTTACAATTTGACTGATGTATTGCGGGTATGAATCCCACTTGCAACATTTAATACTGCTTCATTTTTTTAATATTTTGAACCCACTTGATAAAATTTTTGGGTCCGCCACTGTTTATGTCTGTAGAAAGATTTCCACATCAGTTGACGAGTTCAAGGCATTATATACTGGTATGGAGGTGGAATCATCTTCCTCCCTTGACAACCTGCACAACATTCATCTTAGTTGAAGCTCTTCCGAAAAAATGGGATGTAAATACATGCATGATCTCTATCTATTTCCTGCACTATATTGAATCACCAAAAGAGGAGAAGACGAAACATCATAATCTTTTGTCGTACATCTTGACGTGTGTTTTTTCTGATCTTGTTCATTCTTTCTTCATTGTGATGACTAATGTTTCACTCTATTGGATAATGATTAGTAAGTGAAATGAGAAAATTTTCGTTTCCAGGTTCACGAGGTAATAGTACTGATAAAACGCACCTTCAAAGGCCCTCAGTTCGAGTTCATGCCACTCTTGGACCATAGCGCAACAGCAACAGATAAGATGAGTTAAGAAATCATCACATGAACCTCCCTGAAAACAGAACAAGTGACATTATATTGTTATCAATCAACAGCCCATATACTTTTTTTGTTTTTGCCCCACCTACTCTGAAGCAAGTGCCTTAAACGGACAAAATGTCAACAATGGCTAGACACATCAGTTCCTACTCAATTGAATCTAGTAGTTTCTCAATCCACGTCTCTGAAGCAATTCGTCACCTCGCAAGCATCTCTTTTTCTCTAGGATTACCTCATGTCCCCAAAATTGACATGCTGTTCTGGTGCACTAACCATCTTGTTATGGCAAATTAAACAGAGGTAACTCCGGTAAATATCGAATACCTTATGCACCACAATATCTATTGGATGGCATGTAAGTGGCACGTTTAAACTTAAGTGACTATCGAATGACATATAATCTTCAAACATTTGGAATAGCGATACATTTAAATACCTCAATATTGAAAAGTCGTCTCAGGCTTCTTCTTACACAACAAATATAACAGCAACAACCACAGAATAAGGAGTATGTCAACAGATCATTCAGTGCATATTCACGAGCTGCAGCAACAATAGAAGTGTAAGAGTCTGTGATCAGTATTTCCCCGGAAGGAACCATTTTACATGTTAATAAACAAGTAGATAGATCAACAGAATACAAAGGCAGGTCACCATTAGTCTGTGCTAAATGCCAGTTTGTCCCTCATATTAATTTAGATGGTTCTCTGACCCCACTTGTGGGATTACACTGGGTATTATGTTGTTGTTGTATTGTTTAGGACTAACAAATACCACTCATTCTCTACCCCTGAAAAGAAACTGACATTATTTCAAGAGTATTGAGAAATATGGAAGAAGTTCCTCTAGCTAGGGGTTCCAGTCAATGGGCAGAGCCACATTCAAGTAAGAGGGTTCATATGATACTTCTTGCTCAATTTTTTAAATTTATTTATTATACATGTATTTCGAGCCAAAAATAAATAAAATGTATGATAAATACAAGGTTTGAATTCCCTTGACTTGAAAGGAAAACCTTATATAAGTTAATTTTGATAAAAGTTGAATCTCCCTAATGAAATTTCTGGCTCTGCTACAAGTATCAGTGAACAACAAAAATCAAGTGATGAAGTGGATATCTGTATTGAACTTGGTCTTACTTGTAATTTAGTACACGATGTGTCAGTGACACTTATTTATTTTCCCATGCGAAACCAAACTAGCAATTCTTGAAACCATGCCACATGGATAGATGCATGCCTTGAAACCTGTTTAAAGAGAATGAGAAGACAGTTACTTGAATTTAGTTGCAGGAATACAGAAGCAATTATCTGATATTGATATTCATGATAAGCATGATCAACAATATCTTTCCAATAAAGTGGAACTTAACTAAGATATGTTAACTTTATGCTTGAGAATTTTACATATGACCTATGAACAAAATAACCGAAAAATCAAGTGGTTGATACAGCTGACCTTTTTCAGTAGTACGAATCGCTACCATATGATTGATAAGCAAGTACTGATGCAGGAAAGGATAAACTTCCTATGGATAAAGGAATTTATAGGAATAAGAAGTTCTATGAGCTCACATAAACAGGGTTCACTGCAACAGTCAAAGAGGTCAGTTTGCCACTTCGATTTTTCTTGATGTTCAGCTTGCGAGGCATTTACCATCTGCACCTGGCCAACTTTTGCAGCTGATACCCACCTGTGGCATGAAACTGATTCTTCAATAGACTGAACATGCTGGAACAGTTCCTGAGTACTTAGTGCATGGTACATAAAACTTTACTGAGTTCCTATGTAAGGTTGCGTGTTGAGGGCAAGAAACTTTTCAGCTGGGACATTAACTACATTTTGTGTCACGTCAATAAGATGTTCAATGATTCTGCACTGCTTGGGATCATTGTTTGCTTGTGAGAGGTGCAGTTCAAGATGTAATTTCTCCTTCTCTTCCTCGAGAGCCTCATGGAATCTCAAATCAGGATACCTTCTAGAGAGTGACTTCTCTAATACATTTGCATCTTTCTTTGATCGATCAGGTTTCAGTACTGCTCTTTGGGCCTCAACATCCTCTTCGTCTAGAGTGTATTCGCAATGATGATCACCTTCTACAGCTTCCAAGCTTTCATGCACATTCTGTAACATTATTACAAAGATGTTTTTGATGTTGAAGAAAAGTGACTTAGATGAAGTGCTCCGGATTATTGAGAGCTAGTGCACAAGCATAACAGTCCAAAATAAAAAAAAAATTGTGTTCAACAGGAAAGAATCCTCAAATAGAAGGATGTGTTTTGGAAAATCATGACAGGAATTCCTAGAAAGGATACTTACTGATGAAAAAGCTAATTAAGATTACTAAGATGCGTAACATGAAAGATTTTCTCCTCAAAATAGTGCCAAAGTGTCGGCCACATCAGCTACAACAGATTTTGGATTGATATGAACAAAATGTTACAGCTCAAAATAAATGATACTCTATATAGTTTGATGATCCATCTTAGGAGTTTTGGGAACTTATCAGGCACTTCAAGTGAGCAAAAATAGTAGTTCCACTACAACAAATAAATGATTTTGTGGCAATAATATAATATGAGTATTTATAATCAATACTCTATATAAATGTCACTTAAGGCTTTAGCGACTCCAGATGCATTGACATTAACTCAATTGCCATTAAATGTTTTTGTGGCAAAAAAATATTATCATTAAAAGGAAAATCTATTGCTACTAAATATCTCTTTTGTTGTAGTGTTCCTCCCTTCCATATTATATGTTACAGTTTAATCTCAAATCTGCTCTAAAGGATTGACATCTTTTTATATCTAGAAGCACTTTGATCTTAACAGTCAAAGTTTATCCTTAGTAACATCTTCTTACAGGAATTCAGTGTAGGAGTGATTTATCCCCAAACAGGACAATTGAGACTCAAAGTGTTATGGAATGGAAGAAACTAGAAAGAGAAATTAAAGAGAGAATGAATGATAACTCTTTGTATTGATTCTTGCATTGATTCAAATAGAAGAGTACATCTCTATTTATAAATAATTAAGGAGAATCCTTATTAAAGGAGAATCCTTCTAGATACTAAACTAAAATAAAACTAAATATTTTGCAATTAATGTAAACCCTAGACTGGAAAGGAAATTAAATACTATAAAATATTATTAGACTAAAAAGAAAAAGTAAAAAGATTCTACCAAATTTCAACATTCACCCTCAAACTCAAGTTGGTATATCTAACTTGAGTTTGAACACTTAATTATTCTTCAAAAATATCTTCTAATAAAATTCATCCTCACATTCTTCTTCTACTAGTAATGCTTGTGATTTATCTTGATTGTCTTTGAACTTGCACACTTTTGTAACATGACATGTTTGTTTGCAACTTCCGCATACTGCATCAGATCTCCACCAACAGAATTTTTCCAAATGTGTTTTCTTTTTGCAATATTTGCAAGGAGGATAATCAACTTTTCTTTTTTGATAGTTTGCATAAAAGATACCGTCAACAATTTTATCTTGTCTGAAAGCTCTTCTTTGTTCTTGTACTTGAACACTTATCAATTCAACAAGAGAGATGGTAGAGAGATCTTTAGACTCTTCCAAAGCAGAGATTTTAGACTCAAATCTCTCGGGAATAGTTACAAGAATCTTTTCAACTATTCTATTATCTTTAAAATCCTCACCAAGCAACCTGATTCTGTTGACAATCAAGGAAATCCTGTTAGAATAATTAGTGATAGTCTCACCCTCTTGCATCCTAAGAGATTCAAAATCTCTTTTCAAATTCAAAATTTGATTTTGTCTGCCTCGTTCACTTCCTCGGTACTCCTTCTCAAGTTTTTCCCAAGCTTCTTTTGCTGTCTCACATGCAATGATTTTAGAAAAGATTGAATCTGCAACTGAATTTTGAATTACAATTTTGGCTTTGTGTTTTTTGATTTTCTCTTCTGAGTGAAGTTTGATTTCAGCATCAGAAGATTTTTCAGTGAGTTGTTGTATGGGTTTGTCTTCCATTACAACTTCCCACAAATCATAAGCCTCAAGATAAAACTTCATCTTAACTGCCCAAATTTGATAATTTTCACCATTGAAGGTTTGTGGGGCATTGAAAGAAAGAGTATTGCTTGTCATGGTTTGAAAAATAAGGTTTAAAATAATATAGATTAAAAATTGGTTAAAAGTAGCCCTGCGTTAAAAATAAAAGCACGGGTTAAAAATGGGTTGAAAATATATATGAATTAAAAGTGGTTGAAAGTTCTTCTTCAACGAACTCACAGATCCATTAAGATCAATGTAAGGCTCTGATACCACTGTTATGGAATGGAAGAAACTAGAAAGAGAAATTAAAGAGAGAATGAATGATAACTCTTTGTATTGATTCTTGCATTGATTCAAATAGAAGAGTACATCCCTATTTATAAATAATTAAGGAGAATCCTTCTTAAAGGAGAATCCTTCTAGATACTAAACTAAAATAAAACTAATATTTTGCAATTAATGTAAACCCTAGACTTGAAAAAAAATTAAATACTATAAAATATTTTTAGACTAAAAAGAAAAAGTAAAAAGATTCTACCAAATTTCAACACAAAGTACCTGCATTCGAAACTCATGGACAATGGAAATCAAGGGAACCAGCTTCAGGTATCGATCAATCTCACTCTGAACCCGTCGAAACTGGTAAAGTACGCTCCACCCCATGGCAAGCATGTATAAATAGCTCTTTTCTCTACAACTATCCACCAACTCCAAAGCTTTTCCAAGAGCCTCCTCTAATCCTTCAAGCGGCTCTGCTGTCGCCGACAGCTTTATCAGGTCCGTCAATTTTAGCTTCTCTAATAGGTTCTCGATCATTCTCACGTGCTCCGCTAACTGCTTGCAGTTCCTCTTATGGGTAGTTGCATTTTTGGATGCCTCGATGATTAAATTGATCACTCCTAGAGCGTTCACACCTACTACCTGAGCAATGTCTTCCATCTTCTTCTCCAAATACTTGGAATAAGGTGTGAATGCGTTAAATTTGTTTTGGGTTTAGTTACATTGAAGGTCTGTCAACCATTTGGGGTTTGCTTTTCTACTTCGATTTGATGATCGAGAAAAAGTAGAGTCGACTGTGGCGCACTGTGCTTGTGAGGGAAATTGAAATTGTTGGTGTGCAATGAAATCATTTAACATACGTGGGTTTTTCTTTTGATTTTTTTTTGAAAAAATACAATTATCTAATAAAATAAGGATAAGGCACAAGTATCTTTAGACTATGATCGAAATTTCGGACACATACTTTAACTAAACTAATGTCATATTACCCCCAAACTCATTTATTTTTTTGTCATTTTGTACACCTTTTGGCTTACCTGGCACACTTTGTGACTCCACATAATTGAAGCGCGTGGGAGTTGTTTGAATGCCAGTAAATCAAAAAGGTGTACAAAATTACAAAAAAATAATGAGTTCGAAGAAGGTAATAGGACCTTCGTTTAATTAAGGCGTGTCTCTGATATTTTGATCATAGTCTAGGGGATACTTATGCCTTATCCCATAAAAATAATATAAACTTTACATTACAAATCTTTAATCCAAAACACAATAGTCCATTTTAATAAGAAATAAATTGGGGGAAATTAGCAATCAAGTCATAATACCTAACATAATTAGTCAAAATAACAACACTTTAAAATATTTATTTAAAATGTCAGAATGACAATATTTTAGAAAATAATTTGTATTCAGATTTTATTATTTAAATTTCCTTTTATTTATCAAAACAGTCCTATATTGAATCAAATTCTAAACCAATAACCATTTAAAAAGAAAAAAGCAATTACACAACTACCCATTACCCTTATTTCCCCACCTTTCACGTTTTCTTTCCCCCACCTTTCACGTTTTCCAGCTTCTCTTTCTTCAAGGTTCTCACAAATTGTTCATCAAAATCCCTATTTTAATTCAAAAAAATTCTCAATTGTTAAACGAAATCTCTATATTAATTCAAGAAATTTCTCGATTGGCAAAGGTAATTTTCATTATTTATTGAGATTTATTTTTTATTTGCTTTTTAAAATCACCGATTATGGTGTATATTACGGATTTTCAGTCAATTTTTTCGATTTTTATGTGATTTTGTTTAGATATTCATCAAATATTTATGTATTTCAGATTTTTAGTCTTTTAAACAATTTTTTTCAATTTTTTTGTGATTTTATTTTAATGTTTCAGATTTAGTAGAATCTAAAAATTCATTTATATGTTTATTTTGTTTGATTTTTAATACATTTATATTTGATAATATCGAAATTTGCTTTTAGGATTTTAGATTTTGGGGAAAGCATCAGATTGTCTACAATGATTGAATCAATCAGAATTACTAGAGGTATACCAAATAATATTAAAAATTTTGGGGCCCTCATTTGATTGTGTATTACCCAAGTTTTGGGGAATTTCCCTCATTACTGTATTAGTAAGACATTTTTTGTATTTTAATCATAACTGTATTAGTAAGATATTTTTTGAATTTTATTTTTTGTAAGACATTTTTTGTATCCATATGTATACTCTCTGCAGTTTTAATCATAATCGTATTAGGAAGACATATTTTTGTATTTTATTTTGTTAAAGCAATATAAGTTTGATGAAAACATTATATATAAAATTGTAATGAATACATTATAAGAAGGGAAATACAAACTTATTTGGTATTCATTTGGCGTTTGGAATATAAAATGATATTGAAATACATCCTGATTTTTGGAATACAAACTGATATTGAAATACATCCTGATTTTTGGAATATAAACTGATCCACAGAAATAGTAACTACAATTTTAAAGTGAAATAATAATAATATAACAAGACTAGTTATTGAAATATAAATACAATTTTGTTTGAATACAACTTATTCTATATTTTATGTTTTTACCAATAATGTATTTTCAATATCATTTTATTTTACTAGTAATTTGTATTTATATTTTTTTTTTCTTAACTAGAATGCCAAAAGAGTTGTATTCATTATAATTCTATACCAACATTTTTTTGTATTTTAAGTTATACATATCTTTAGGTATATAGATTGTATTCCATTTTTTTATATAATTTAAATTTGTGACTCATACAATTTTTCAATTACACTTTAAAATAATTACATGTTAAATACACAAAAATAAAATAAATTCATAACATGAATATGAATACATTTCGGTTGAACACATATTCAAAGAATTCCAAACAAGTAAATATATAAAACAAAGGGCATTAGAAATTGGGAAACAATTCCACTCTAATAAGATATAAAATTCAAGCATCATTAACTAAACAATACGCGGTACATTCCTACACGAACGCCTATTGTGCCCCTTAAACCCACAAGTAATGCAAGAATTCTTGCTCTTCTTCCCATATAGCTCGATGTACGCCTTGTCACGATACTTCTTGGATGGCCTTCCAGGTAGCTAGCTTCAAAAAGAAAAAAATATAGAACACGCATTCAATACATATTGATATGTATTTACATACAAAGATTTCATCATATTAGATAGAGGTACACAATTTACTTCTAACTTTTGGAGGATGTTGTAGGCTGAATTAGGAACTAGATTGGATCTTAGTACTGCATTTCACCCTCAAACCGATGGTCAGTCTGAGCGAACAATTCAAGTGTTGGAGGATATGCTTCGTGCGTGTGTGATAGATTTTGGTGGTCATTGGGATCAATTCTTACCCTTGGCAGAGTTCTCGTACAACAATAGCTTTCACTCATGTATTGAAATGGCCCCATTTGAAGCATTGTATAGGAGGAGATGTAGGTATCCCATTGGTTAGTTTGATGCATTTGAGGTGAGACCTTGGGGTACCGATCTTTTGAGGGAATCTTTAGAGAAAGTCAAATCCATACAGGAGATACTTCTAGTAGCTCAGAGCAGGTAGAAAGAGTATGCAGATCGGAAGGTCGAAGACTTAGAGTTTATGGAGGGTGAGCAAGTCTTGCTGAAACTTTCACCCATGAAGGGTGTGATGCGGTTTGGTAAGCAAGGTAAGCTTAGTCCGAGGTATATCAGACCATTTGAAGTTCTTAAGCGTGTGGGGGAGGTGACCTATGCATCGGCCTTGTCTCCAGGGTTGTCAGGAGTGCACCCGGTATTTCATGTGTCCATGCTGAAAAAATACCATGGTGATGGAAACTACATTATTAGTTGGGATTCGGTCCTGCTTGATGAGAATCTGTCTTAAGAGGAGGAGCCTGTAGCTATTCTAGATAGGGAGGTCTGGAAGTTGAGGTCAAAGGAGATTGCATCTATCAAGGTTCAGTGGAAGAATCGGCCAGTTGATGAGTCCACTTGGGAGAGTGAGACTGATATGCATGAAAAATATCCACACCTTTTTATCGATTCAGGTACCCTTTCTTACCCTCGCCTTCTTTTGATCGTTCGAGGATGAACGATGGGTAAATTGGTATCTAATGTAACGACCCATTTGGTCGTTTTGAGTACTAAAGCTTTTTATTTCATAAAATACTTTCCGATATATTCTAAATGAGTATTTTGAACTATTCGTAACTACAATTATAGAATTAATGAGGTAGTTTTAATAATTTATTTAGTTGGTGGTTAAAGAAATAACATTAAAATTAATAGTGGGTTACTTTCACACTTTTATAATTAGTCTTTAAATAGTTAGGGCAGTAAATAATCTGTTCAAGAAAATAGGAGAAGAGGAGAATAACAGAAAAGAGCGTGAACGAAAGAAGAACCAAGCGACTTAGGCTTCAGGTAACTCATCCGCCAAAAAATTTGTATTGGGTATATTGGTACGAATCATAGTATATCATTATTATTATGATGTTGGGGTGAAAGAATGAAACTGTGGGTGCTATGCGTATGTTTTTACTGTCGTTGCAATTCTTTACCTTGCAATTCAGTCGGATATGTATACTAATTTAGGTAGTGTTAAATTATTAATGTTTGTTTGAGGGATAACTTTATCAATTTAATAATTTGGATTGGATAGAAGTTTGGAATGGAAATTGGGTAATAGTAACAATTGAAAAATTAGGGGTAGCGTTTTGGGGTTCGGATTTTGGGGGAGAAAATTTGTAGTGGATAATAATTGCCATGATGATGGCAATGACGAGAATAATATGTTGGTTGGAAGTGTGGACTGCCACTGGTTTCGGCACCAGTGGCTTTAGCTTTGGATATTAAAATTTTTATTATATTATTTTATAAACCAAGTTTTGATATATTGAGATAGGTAATTAAATATTGAATGTAGTATATTATTTGAATACCATTAAGGTTATGTTATTTGAGAAATGCGGGAGTTGACATAGAAGTTGACATCAAAATTTAGGAAAGTTTTTATAGTTATATGAGCGTCTATAGTCTTGTTTACTTGTGAGTTATGCATACTTAATAGATTGGAAACACTCTGAGGCATTGAGGAAAGGAAAAACATTGGGGAACTAGCTTGCATGCCTTCGGTTCTTCGGTAGAGGTAGGTTATGGTTTATTCTATTTGATAGATAGACTCTTAATAGTTATTGATATGCATTGAGTGATGTTGTGAATTTTTCTATGTACTTAGTTGTTGTGGTTTGGATAATTCGTATGTTGTTGTGATTGGTCAAGACCGTGAATCCATAATCTTGAACTTTCTCTATCAAAGTGATGCGTTGAATAAAGTAGGCTTGATGAAATATTGTTAATGAAGTGAAAAGCGGTGATAACGAATGATAATTTAATGGTATTTTGGATCGGCTGCCACGTGCCAGCATGAAATTTTGGATCAGGTGTCACGTTCCGACAAGATATTATTGGATCGGGTGTCACGTTCCGATACGGTAATATTAAAGGAAAACATATTAAACAACTTAATGTACTCAATCTCAAGAACTTTATTCTTGAAAAAGCTTGGTGTGGAGGCATGAGTCCTCATGTGTGTTCTTGATATTGTTGATTGATTACATACTTACTTTGGTGTTGTTTGCCACCTGCTAAGTGTCATAGTTGATTTTATACTATTACTTATTGCATATTAGTTTCTATTTTGAGTTGGCCGATGATACCTACTCAATACATGTTGCCCTGTACTGACCCCTACTTGTGTTTTCTTCATTTTGTTTTGTGGAGTGCAGCAAGTGTACCATCAACTTTGACTCGCCCTCAGCTCTAGCCAGTCTCCAGCTTATCAGCTTTCAGGGTGAGCTACTTCTTCTAGCTCGTGCTGGATTCTCTCAGTCATGGCATGATGTCCTTAAATTTCGGACCTAGACTATCCTACTTATTTATTTTGGTGTCATTAATACTCTTAGACTTGGTATATTTAGAATAGATGTCCTTATGTGACGACTTTCAAGTTTTGGAGATAATATGTAATAGACTCTAGAGATTTCTTTTATTGGAGCTTTAATAAGTTTTGAGCTTCAGCATTTTGGTTGTTTTCGTAAGTTGAATAATTGATATAAGTTGGGGTTGAATTTGTAGGTTCGCTCACTTAGGAGGTTAAGTGTGGGTGCCACTCATGAATAGTTTTGGATCATGACATCTAATATAATCGATAGTATATATGACCGAATAATTCAAGGAAGGGCGGACTGCGGGGAGGGTCCTTTTAAATAGATGACTTGTTGAGCGGTCAGAGCGGGACTTCTTTGGGAAAAAGAACTTGAATAAGTTTGTTTTTCTGAAGGAGTCGTCATTTTCTATCAGGAACGCTATGTCATTTTCAATCCCGGCGTATTTCGGATGCTTGAAGGCCCCGCTGACACGAAGTGATTTAGAAAGATTCTTCTTTATCGATGGTGATCGGTCATGGTATCCATAACCTTGCTTCTTTTTCGGCCAAATCCTGATTTCGTTTTGCTTCTCCCGATCGTCGAACTTGATCGCCTCGACTCTTTTCCCTGTCCCCCGGCCTCTCACTTCGTTTCGTTCTTCTTTATAATGTAAGTATTATATTATATTAAGTAGTATGTTGTGTATATTTTAGAAGTGTGTATATATATAATATAATGTCAGTATTATATTATATTAAGTAGTATATTATGTATATATTATTATATTAAAAGTATATATATAGTATAATGTAAATATTTTAATATAATAGATAGTATATTGTGTGTACATTTAGTATATATTAAATAAAATGTAAGTATTTTATAATATTAAGTCATATATTTAGTATACGTTATAAGTATATGTAGTTATAATATAAGTG
>JAJOOR010019643.1:0-17491 GCA_036250505.1 Solanum acaule | reverse complement strand
TGAAAAAATTACACCAAACAAACGTACCAAATAGATTATATTTTCTTTCTCTGTAAAGAAAATAAGCATAACAACACAAATCACAAAACATGTTGGTGTTATAAATTATAACCCATATAAACATGGAATATTGTCTTATGCTCCACCAATTTATTTTGAAACAATTAAAGTCGCAAGAAAAATAAGAGGAGACGCTAACGGAACCAAAATTGTTAGTGATTGTAAACGGAGATTATGAGCAACTTTATTTTTCATGAGTAATCAACATTAATAATATATTATTCTAAAATAATAATATTAATAATAGATTTTCTTCTAATTGCAGCGATTTGCACATATTGTAAGTGAGGATTGATGACTTTTTAATGACTTAGCGGATCGGATTAAATGGGGCGGGTCATTAAATTATTTAAATGGATATATATTTGGTTCTTAAAATTTTGGTTAAAAATAAAAATTTCATGTCAGAAAATTTTAGTGAAAAAAATAATTAAATATGTTGAGTGACTTTCTGTGCAAGGAAGACATAGTTGAGTGACTTTTGAGTTGAAAATAAAAGTTGAGTGACTTTCTGTGAAAAAAATTGATAGTTGAGTGACCATCAAAGTTATTAACTCTAAATTTACCATCAGATAAATCAAAAGAATAAAACTTTGTTACTTCATAATTGCCACAGTGGACCCTCTTCACCACACAACCTTGAATTTCCTTGCACCTTCTTGGCCTTTAGGTTGAAAGTGACAATTTTTTGCATTTTTTAAAATTCCAATTTATCTCTAGTAATTTCATTTATTTATTTCTCAAAATATAAACTTTTAATTAAATTGCCTTTTATCTCTCCCAATATGATTTATTTTAAAGAAAGTTGTACAAATTCATTAGAGATTTACTATTCAAGTTGTGATCTTTTGACTATCCTTGTAGGTAGAGGCAGAATCATTATCCTCGTAAGTAGATGCATAATCACTATTTAAACTATGTGTTCAGTAGACATAATAATTTATCTAGAACTACGTTAGTAAGAAACTTACGATCAATCGAAGGAGTAATTGAATTGTATAGCAGAGGTATCCAATAAGGGAAATCATGAATCAAATCGAATCTAAGTCGTCTTAGTGCTATCCCAAAAAGGTGCTAAGGGATATCCCACTTGGTATCCTTCTCAATCGAACTAATCACATTGAATTTGCTTAGTGAAATTTACACCTCTTTTATGTACTCGTCCGAAAAGTAACAATGATTTATCATTTAGAATTATAAACTAAAAATTTTGATTCTGCCCCATGCAAATAACTAGCATCCTTTTCTTCTTTTTTTTGGTTGTTAATTATAAAGAATAATATATACCCAAATTCCAAAAACATGGGGTAAGTAAAAATGATGAAAAAGTATAGGCGGAAAGTGTATATAAAAAAGGACCAATAATAGCATTTTCTTCTCACATCAACATTCCCCTCTTTGCCTCCTCTGCTTAATTCTTCAATTTCAAAGATAATTGCTGACTCAAACTCTCTTTTTTCTCTAAAATTCCTTCTGTTCCCTCTCCCTTTTTCAATCGAGCTCATCGCATCAAATTTGCTTAGTACGATTTACGTCACGTAAATAATGGAAAACAATCACCAGACACAAATTCAGGCCACTAAAACATCAAGATTCAAACGCATATGTGTTTTTTGTGGAAGCAGTCCAGGCAAAAAGCCAAGTTATCAACTTGCTGCTATTCAACTTGGCAATCAACTGGTACGGATTCTCTGAGTTCAACTGAATTATGTATACATGTGATAAGATTACATTTTTTGAAATTCATATATTCTAAATTCTAAATTCTAAATTCGTTTCTTTTCATTTTCCTTATCAGTTACAATTGCATGAACATAAATTTAAACTTAAAAAACAGCGACAACTTGTCCTCAAATCATACAATTCTTTTTTTTAATCAATCAGATAACACAAATGAAAAGAAATCACCTGATATAGTATAAATCACATAATTCTTTTGTTCTTTTTTTTGGGGGATTATCATTTTTTTTTCTTGAAATTCCTATGATTTTGCAAGATGTATGGAATACCAAGTACTTAAATTTTCAACTATACTATTGATTATAAAACAGAAAAAAAGGAATTAAAGTTAAAAAAATAAATTGTAATTCAATAATTCCTCTTTTTTTTGGGCTTTGCATATTAAGAAATCACGTTGGATTAATTATTTGATGTTACAAAATTATAGTAGGTGATGAGTAAGATTAACTTGAGTATTTTTTTTTTTTATAATTAAATGGGGTTCACGTTGAATACAGTGGAGTAAGCAATTTAGACAAGCAATGTTTTGTCCTAATTAAAAATATATTTAAAAAAACACTTGTCATAATTAAAAATTTAAACTATATATTATATTATTTGTCAGGTTGAAAGGAACATCGACTTGGTTTATGGAGGTGGCAGTGTTGGCTTGATGGGCCTAGTTTCTCAATCAGTTTTTAATGGTGGCCGCCACGTGTTAGGGTACCAATTTTTTATTTTTTTTTAAAAAATAATAATAAAATCTTCTTCACTAATATAAAAGTTTTTTTTTTTTCACTTGACAGGGTGATTCCTAAAACTCTTATGCCAAGAGAGGTAATTTGTCTTCTTTTTTTACCTTTAACAATAATAATAACCATTTCTATAGATAATAATTATGTTCTCCAATTAATTGTATGACTAGTATCTATATTTGGATATATTAATAATACATATAGGTACAAATAAATTTGGTACTTCAGTTTTACCACAGTTTGGTTGGTCCAATCAGACTGTGGTAATATGTCGTTAAAATAAGCTGATCTAGTTCGTCATGACACCCAATTTGTGGTATGTATTGAGCCAACCTTATAGGCCAAGTCTATTTTAACGACTCTAAAGACTAGACTCTTTCACATTGCAATTCGATTTTATTTTATTAACTCTGTTTTTATGATATTTTTTTAATATATAGATTACTGGAGAAAGTGTTGGAGAAGTAAGAGCAGTGTCTGGAATGCATCAAAGAAAAGCAGAAATGGCAAGACAAGCTGATGCATTCATAGCCTTACCAGGTAAAATTAAAAATTTAATTTAATCATTTTGCTAAAATATTTTTATTCTTTTATAAAAATTGATTTTAAAAAAATTATTACATCATTGCCTTTTAGTTGCTGTCACATGTATCAATCAACAAAGTAATTTGACAACCCAAACTATGTCACATGTATTGAAATAGTCAAAAACAAGCTTAGTCAATTATAGTGCCAAGCTGATCGAGTCAGCTAAGCAGATGATCTTTCAAAATTAAATTGAAATTCCCTCTGAATGCTTTTTAAGTCGAACTCAATATTCACGTCTATCAATTCTGAATTTCCTTATCAACAATAATTACAATATTAGATTTTATTAATTTCAAATCAGTCGCTAATTGGGAGACAGCTAATCGATTTATTAATTTTTGGAAGGTGGCTATGGGACATTGGAAGAACTCCTAGAAGTCATCACTTGGGCTCAACTAGGCATTCATGATAAACCAGTACGATTTCTTGTCTTTTACTCATTTGTTTTTGTTTTATTTAATGACAAATTAGGCTTAATCACTAATGACTAATCATATACCCACTATTTTGCTTTTGTCTAATTAATAAGCGCGTATGGACTAGCTAGCTAGTAAATTACTATGTCTGATCGCGAATTGTAAAAGACAGATAATATAGATTTGATTAAGAGAAATTTCGTTTTAATTAAAGTAGAACCATAAGAATTGTTCTCTAATGTCAACAATTAATTATTAATGTCATTTAAGATAACTAATTTAACGTGTGATTTACGTAATATGCAGGTAGGTTTACTTAATGTAGATGGCTACTATAATTCATTATTGTCATTTATAGACAAAGCTGTTGATGAAGGCTTTGTCACACCCTCTGCCCGTCACATCATTATTTCTTCCCCAACTGCCCAAGAACTCATGTCTAAGCTTGAGGTACAACTCATCATTCATCATGCCCATTTGGCGCGATATTATTATGCATCAACTGACTTAAAATCTTGAACTCATGATTCACCATGCCCATGTGGGCAACATTATGCATTCACTGACTTAAAATCTTGAACTCATAAATCATTATGTTTGCGTAAGCGATATTATGTATTCACTGAGTTACTATTCATGATTCAGCATACTCTTATGATGATACTGTGTATCTACTGACTTAAAATCTTGAAATTAACATATCAAATTTACTATTCATGATTCATTCGTGTCCATATGGTGGTACTAGCATTCACTGATTTAAAATCTTGAATTATTATGCTCGTATGGCGATATTACTCATTTACTGATTTAAAATCTTGAATTATTATGCTCGTATGGCGATATTACTCATTTACTGACTTAAAATCTTGAATTAGCCTCTATTAATATCTCGAGTTTAACATGTTGAATGATTTTTATTTATAGGATTATGTACCAAAGCATAACGGGGTGGCACCAAAATTGAGTTGGGAAATGGAGCAACAACTTGGCTACACAACAACAAAATTGGAAATTGCTCGTTGAATATTCAAATGATGGGTAGATTTAATATATTTATAGAGAGAAATGTAGTAAATTTCTTTGAAGACTTAAATTCATCAATTATGACTTAATTACCATAAGGTAAGATGTTGATGGGGAAAAGCTTCAGAGAATTAATTAATATATAATTAGTAGCTTTACAGCACTTTTAACTTGCTGTTTATAATTAGTTTTAAGGAAAAAAAAATATATTACGTAATTAATTTGTTTAGTGTTGATTCATTTTTGTCCATTAGGCTAATCAAATGCCTAATTAAAGTTGATGTAGTACAAGTAATTGTTTTTTTTTTCTCTGTCTGTATATGATTGTTTGGTAATGAACATTAATTTCTTTGTTATTCTATAGTTAATTGTGTTTACTCTAATGTAAAACGTGTAAGCTTATCTTATGAAATGAATATTAATATATTTTGGAACAAATTCTTGTTACTTTCATTTGGTGGGAAGGAGTTCGATTAAATTTTCTTCATCAAAAAATTACACAAGCAACAAAGAAAACAGTTTTTTTTTTTTAATAATTGTTGAATCGCCTTGACATATGAGAAGCTACAATATAGCGTCAAGAATGAATTAAAAAAATGGTACAAATTTAAAGTTTAAATTTCAAGTTAGGATATTCTTATGTCTTATTTGAATTTTATTATAATTTCAGATTTTTGTTATTATACTTGAGTACGACTATATTTTTCTTTTGTTAATGGGCATGATATGAGATTTTGTGAGAGAGACATACCACATGATTTATGAGGAAAAAGTAATAGTAATTAGGTTGTGTTACATCAAGATCCAAAAACTTAGGCAAGGACCATGGATGATGTAGGTAAGAATATTTTTATTTTTTTACATAATATAAAAAGAACAACTTAATTTTGGACTTTCTTTCTAAGAAAAAAAAATACTAGAAGTGGGATTTTCAAAGTCCACTATGAAAAGTAGAAATCAAAGTGTCAAAAAATTGTTGGAAGTTGAGGATAGTGGGGCTAAGTCTATATAAATAGTTTCTCCCAAAGTTGTTCTCTTGCATACGGTCAACATGTTACATGTATATACAAATTTAGGTGGAAGAATGTATATTAATCTTAGGCGAATTTAGAATTTTAAATGAGTTCAACAAATTCGTTATACTGTTAAAATTATGAGTTTAAATTTAATATTTTAATAGGTTCTTACATATATATTAATATTTCATGTTGAAAATTATAAGTTCAGATAAACCTACCGCGAAAAGAGTTATGAGATAACACAACACTACATGAGATAGTGTCCCTTCTTTTAACTTTTTAACATATGCATAGTGTTAACAGCACCAAAGTCAGAAACAAGATAAGGGTACAACAAAAAACAGTTTTGATTGCATAGATAGACAGACCTATCCATTTTGCTAACTTAGTTGGTATACTGATTGAAGCCCAACATAAAAAGTGTTCTTTTTGTTCAATCATGTATACACTTTCATATTTTGGGATTACCTTAGCTTCATAGTGGAATGACACCTATGTACCATGTTTGGTTTTGGTCTCTTTCACATCAGCTTGAATTGGACAACTAACATCTTGATAACTTCCATGAAAACTCAAATCATGTTTTCAATGGAGAATGTGTTTGCACAAGACAACAAGACAAGATTTAACAGATTAAATGGCAAAAAGCAAAGTGTTGTCCGAGACCGGTTCTTTGTTCTTTCAAATCGAAATAAAGTTAGATGACTAGTTAGTCCAGGTGCAGACAAACTGGCTCAGACACCACGGTTATGGAAGAAGAAAAAAACTTCATGGCCACAACACGAGATAGTTTGCATAACGATTTTGAGTAAAGTAATACTACAAAAACTCTTATGCCTGTTCAGCACATATATTTGATATTAGTACACTAGAACAGTTGATCTGTTACACACTAACATACATATATATATATATATATAAAAATGCAACCTTTATGTGTTCAAGGAGCTACAAGAAATAAAAAAAATATGTATGCATCTACGTACGATAAGAGACGTACAACGTGAGGTGGCATATGAATGAAAGGTGGTATCCAGCTCAGGTGAAAGACTGAACCACTGAGGAAGTGGAAACCAAACCAGAAAGAAGGCCAACAATGACAGCACTATTGTATGTGGTTGGCTCTCCTTGAATCGAGTTGTTCCTTGAATCGATATATGTCTCATTAAGAAATGGACCACCAACGAGGGCTCCAGTTGCAACGTTGGGATTTGATTCAGTTGAGTCTAGATACTTCCAACCTTCTTTGCAATTAGTATCGGCATCTGTAGGAATGGAAGCCCCTCTGTGGTGAACATACTGTGGATATTTGTCCCCATAGCCTACGAGATAACTCATCTTTGCTGGATTGTCGCCCAATACATAATTCGCCTAGAAAAGGTCGGGTACAATTGCAAAATTGTTAGCCACTAAAATCTAAAACAGACCTAGCAAAATATAAGGTAAAGTGGAAGAAAATGATCTATATAGGCGATACCAATTAGTTCAAGTAATTTTTTCCAGAAGTCTATTAGTCATTTCAGAAATGTACATACCAATAGTAAGTATATAGAACTCTAGTACTTTTATTTTTATTTAAGATCTATTTCTCATAATATTGGACTAAAATGAGCTTAAATGAAGCGACACGAATAAGGATTCAAATAGCTGGTGTTGTAAGCTTATTGATAAACATAAGATTAAGTATCCAAAAAATTATCTTCTCTATAAGTAGAAAGATAAGAAATGCACCTGGGACATGGCGAACTTTCTGAGATCAGATGGTGTATATTCATTACCATCACAAGTCATTTTATCAGTCTTGGAAGTGAGCATATAATCACTGTACAGCACAGCTAAGAAGGCAGAGGCTACCGGATGCTGCAACGCGTTCCATTCAGTTATCCATATCAAACCACCTGCATTAACATTTGCTTAAAATGAATAACAAAAACTAGGTACCAGTAGTTTCTGTCTCTACTTCATTGAATTTAGTTCTGGCTAGGGGCAGATTTTCAGCTTTTTTCTATTTACTACTCAGACATCTTTGCTCGCTTTATGTTTCAATCATCACTTATAACATTTGTCTTCTATATCACGAGCCATTACAAAGAGTGAAATAGGAAAAAAACATAAGTTCAATCTGTAAAATATAGAAGCATTGTTTATCTCTTAACGAGGAAAAGAAGTGATCCTTTCCTTCCCCCGATCATAAGGAAAACTAATGAACTATGGATGGATAAGATCCTAATAGTAGTATTACTTATCAACAAGAAACAAAGGTCCTAGCAGAACAATAAAAAAAAGGATCGTAGAGTTACCCCCTCCGCTTCAATTTGTTTATCTGGTTTTGACTTGGCATGGAGTTTAAGAAAGTAAAGAGGACTTCTCCCTACTCTTAATGAGAAATTTCTAGTGTAAGTTAGTTTATAATATGTTGACTTACGCAAGTCCGACACTTCAAATAAAAATGCAAGTATCTGCTCATTGATAGGGAAGAAAACAGGAAGAACGCAAATAGAGCTTAATAAAAGAAGCTTAGATGGGTCATTACTATCAGTTCTGCTGGATGTTGCTGTCGGAGATTTTGGTAAGAGACCACACATTACTGCTTCTGCAGTTTTCCTATACTCTTGAAGTGTATCCGAGTTTGAGACTTTCGAATTAAAGAAGCTGACCCGGGATAAAAGAACCTGCAACAAAAGCAGTCATTGACTTCGTTTTTTAGAATGAAAAAGGCAGTAATTGACTTATTCAAGTTGTTTGCTTTGAATAGTTCCATTGTGAAACAACAAAAACAAAGTGAGAAATTCACATCCAATAGACACACTGCTTAAATATACCAAGATAAAACTGGTCCATTTAATAACTTTCTATAGCTCCTCTCGGACTTTCAAACAGCTGGATTCACAGATATAGTTGCTTGTAAATCAATTATTAGGAAGCATTCAGACATGAGTAAGCTAATAACCTAATACCAGAAGCACTCAGGCATCTCATAAGGAAAGTAAAAATACCTGGGTACCAGCTAGCTTGTTATCCCAGCTAAACCAAGTTGGATTTCCAAAATTACCAAAAGAATCTGCATTTTTCCCGGTCGCGTAATCAAAATATGTTTGATCCCCAGTTGCATGATATAGCCAACTTGCTGCCCACAAGAGCTCATCTCCATATCCAGTTGAATTGTAATATGTTGCGACTTCAGGAATATTTTCACTGTAGGTACCTCTATATTTATCAGCAAAAGCAAACAACTGTTTAGCATGCTTAAGAAGGTTGCTTGAGTATCCTGAGTTCTTCGACTTGAACACCAGGGATGCTGCTGCCATAGCTGCTGCAGTTTCAGCTGCAACTTCTGTTCCAGGGGTAGAAGCATTTATCTGAATAAGAGGCCTCACCTCAGTCATGTCCTCGGGTCTGTCCCAACATTTATGGTCCGCATTAGCATCACCCACCTGCCAAAGAGTCAAGCTTGTGAAACAAACACTAAGACACATTTGATTATTTGAAGCATCACCATGATTCACATTCAAAAACTGAGATAAGCATCGTTGAACAACTAAAAAAGTCAAATATAATATGAACCAGACCACTTGATGCAAACTCAATTTCTCCTATATGATATTGACAAGAAATGGAAATGTCATGACGAGATGAACTGGAGCTTAGACATCTTTCTTTTCACATTAGAAAATACATATCGACATCTTATCAAATCACTTGAATTAAATGGTGTAAGCCCTTAGCTTTAAACACTAAATACAAGGCAAAAACATGAAATAAAGACATTTCTCCTCTGCACCATGAAAAATGTAGTAATATACTACATGAACTCTTTTACTAAATCCATTATGCAAACTTGCTCTTGCTCTGTGACCTAAGACTCAGTCAATTTCCTTGTTTTCACTTTAACCTGAATTCGTGTAAATAATTTCCGTTAAGAACAAGGAAGTTTCACAATGGAGGTCTCTAAATATCAGCACTCTTCCTAAAGTAAGACCCAACTTCCACATTCCAGCAAGCTAATTAAACATTAAAAGTATGTGTCAAACAAATTCGTAGCATAAAGAGGGAAGGAAGGATAAAGGAAGCTTATAAGTCTTGAATGCAGCAGCAGCAAGAAAAACGTACTAGAAAGAGAAAACTGAGACAAACCTGAATATAAAGAACATTATCTTTTGGATGACAGTTGATAAGATAGTCCGTAATCCATTTGAGTGAGTCTTGAGCAGGTTCCAACTGGCCCACACCCTTCATCTGATCACCATACTCAAGGATGGCCCATGACAACACAGTGGCAGTGTAAGCCATTGGGAAATTAAATTTCATGTGGTCGCCAGCATCATACATTCCTTGACTGAGGTCTAACTTTTCTTGACTTCCATCTTTGGTGGCTGAATCGCCTCTCCATGATATCTTATTATTTACCAATTTCCCAGCTGAAACATTATGAGATTTTACCCGTATGAAAATGAGCCCAGATATATTCAAAAGAACAAAACTAGAAAAGTTTCCAAGAAACAAGTTACAACAAGCAATGTCACTTTCTATGGTGAACTACTTCCAGCATTCTCCATTAACTCTGATGAAGACATGAAGTCATGATTTTTCTTTTAAGTAACTTAAGATGAATGGTTAAGTTTTTCAACGATCTTTTTTGTTTTTTGAAAAGAGTTTTGCCAAGTTTGATAACAATACACTGAATCCATGATATCATGACCATGGGACCTCGTCTAACATTTGAAGCAGACAAGGCAATGATACCAGCACATTTGGACCTTGTTCTGCATTATAAGGAGACAGAGTTTAGACAGCTAATAAGTTCCCTAATCTCACTCATCCTATAGGGTACATTTCAGGACAGAGAGAGTTTAGAAAGCTAATAAGTTCATTAACCTCACTCATCCCATAGGTACACTTTCACCACAAATCCTTCTACAGCAGCGTGCAGGCAAGACAATACTCACAGCTAGCTGCTCGGACTCTTCAAAAAATGTCGACGGGCGCATGTTAGATCCTCCAAAAGTAGTGCATTTTTGGAGGATCTGACACGGGTGCGGCAACAATTTTGATTGTCTGAACAACTTTGCCTCACAGGACATTAGTGACGATCCATCATCTTACCGACTTTAACAGTAGAAAAATTGAAGTGCCACTTAAACTAAGAGTTTAGCCACCAACATAAATATAAAATCTTTAGCGAATAGAGAAATGAACATTCAAGGCATTATGAAGTGCAACATCCATATGAAATGTCCAAGTCCTTATGACACAACACAAATCTTGGAGACAGTTACGAGTATAAGAAACAAAATGTACAACAACAACAACTTACGCAGTGTAATCCTACAAGTGGAGTCTTGGGAGGATAGAGCATACACAGACCTTATCCCTATTTTCCCTATTTTGGGAGGTAAAGATTTTGTTTCCAATAGACCCTCAGCTCAAGGAAAAACATATCAAAGCAGATCGAAAAAGAAACAACTAAAGCAAATGAAATCATGACAAAATATTGTTGAAAGCATAACAAAACATTATGGAAAAAACAACAACCACCACAACAAAATAGTGAGGTAATCGGAGTATAAGAGACAAAATGTATTTTTAAAAAATGGAAAGAACTAAAAATTTACTCCTCTTCAGAACTATATTAAACATGTAAGCTGCATTTATGAAAAATGAAAATCTTTCAACAGGATATCTAAATAACAAGCACAAAACCCAACTTCAAAATATCACAAGGGATTTTACATTTTTGGACATCAAAGAACTGCATTGCAATTTTCAGAGCATCTCCATATTTCTTTTCAGAAGCACCAGAAGCAGCATCTGAGCCAGAATCTTTATGCTTCTTCATAACAAGTACCACAATGGCTCCAGCAGCCGCAGCAGCTACTATCAAAGCTATAATCCATCCACACCAACCCCCTTTTTTTGATTTCTCTCCCATCCTTATTCACCTCAACAAATTTACCTGCGCAATTATCATCAAGAAACCATAAAAATTCAATCTTTATCTTTCAGATCTCATAAAAATTTAATCTTTTCAAACAAATATCAATTAAATGAAGAAAATGAGAAAAAGGGTAAGTTTTAAAACCTGATTTAATGATCCCGCATACAACAATGCGGGACTATATGGCTGAAAAACTTCTTCTTTTTGATAGGCAATGCAGGTGAAAAGAATACAAAAGAAGAAGAAATTTGGAGAGATTGAAGAAGAAAATAATGGAGAAAATTTAGGGTGAAAAATCAAAATGGTTAATTAAAAGGAGAGATTTGAGGTAGATGAGGGATTGAACAGGGCACCGACAATATTCTTACGAAGATGATTATTTTGTCTTCAGATTCAAGATGTTTTTCTTCACAATTTGGAATAATGACGATTATGCCATTGTTATTTTTGGGTTTTTGAGAGATTTAGGGAGGAAAATAATTGACTTTGGTTTTAGGAAAATCTTAACCAACCACCTTTGAAAATGTAATGAAAAATCCTTAGACCAAGTTTGGATAGTAGAAATATAAGGAGGGTATCAATTGAAATTAATTTGCCATTTTTTTTGTTGGTATGATAGAAACATAGTCTTTGACTCAAATCATAAATTTCGTGATTGGTTGACTCGATTATTCTTGATCTCCCGTTAATAGTGCTTGACTTTTGGAAAAAAAAAAAAGAGTACCCTAGTGTTAGATCTTGAATAAGAAGTCTATACGATCACATATTTCTATTCTAAAGTAAAAAAATAAATAAACGAAACGAAATTATATCAATATTATTATTATTCAAAATAAGTAGAATACCTAGCATTCTAAACTAATGAGGCAATTAATTTATAAGATTAATGGAATTTTTTTTTATTGGTTTCTCTAGAATTAATAAAATAATAGTAACTATTTTGAATACAAAACTAATTAAAACCTTCTTTATTTTAAACACTATAGATGGCATATTTAAATTTTGAGAATTAAATCGTCATTAATTGAAAGTTTTTTACTTCTAGATGAAAATTCGAATCAGTCCAAACTTTCATACAAATGATTGGGTTATTATTAAGCACACATGGTGGAAAACAAAAAAAAATATATTCAATTTTATAGTAAGCTTTCTTATGAAATCTTGGGGTTCTTTTTTTAGAACTTCCAATCAAATGATTGGGTTATTATTAACATAATTAATTAAAATGTTGTTGCCTTGTTGGGGTGTTTTGGGGCAAACCGTAATTTTATTCGATTGGTACTTCATGTGCATCCGAAAGCTACTTAACATTAGTAGTGTCAGTTGGCCACAAAAAGAAAAAGAAATATTGTAATTTGATACTTGACAATTAATTGTCCACTCATAAGTTAAAAAATGGAAAAATTAATGATTCGTGATTGTCACGTACTTCACGGAGTTTCATCCAAACACTTTAGACGAAATAATAATAATGATGTGGCATATATTTATCTAACATGGAGTTGCGATTGAGTAATATGTAAAGTTAGATGTGTTTAAAGTACTTGTTGTGACCATGTTTATAGATCGAGATGAAATCTCATGAAATATATGAATAGAAATGCTAATTTAGAACAAGTAGAAGAGTCTATCAGATCATTCTGTATATTATCACTATAACATTTTTATCATTGAATCAGTCTTTTTTATCATTACTCTCACACAATTCCTTACCAAGTCAACTTGAATCTCAACAATATGTATATTTTGTATAAAGTATATACAATTTGGATGGTATTTGACGGTAATATCAATTGTTACTTATCAATTTATCAGTAAACTGTCATTGTCTTTATTGTTTCACTATTGCTATACATCCAACAACTACAATAAATAGAGTTCCTTGCATGATGTAATCAATTAATGCACTAGATTTTATGTTACACCTAACATAAGTTCTGGTAGCATTGATGGGAAACTGGGAATATACTTGAAAGGAGTTAATTATGACATATTAGCAATTCACATTTTAAAAAAATAAATAAAAAATGATATAATATGAATGAAACATTTAACCAGATTTCTCCATTTAATTTTCTATTGGTTGGAAGAAAATACATTTTACCTAGATGTTCCCCAACTCATCAGCATTAATAGCCAACCATGAATCATAGTGTGTACAAATAGTGACGCACTAGACTGCTATGCTATTACTTGACAAGATGGGGTTACTCAGATCCTCTGCTTCTAACCTTAAGATCGTAGGTTCGAACAAGGGAGCAGGTGAGAGCTCATACGAAGGGGTGAAGAAAAAAAAACCACCTCCAACCTTAAGATTGTGGATTCGAGTCACCAATGAAGTAAAAAGGTGGAAGCTCCTGAGAAAAAGTAAAAAGGAAAGACCATATGACTTGCAAACCAAAATATTTGATATAATGTATTAAGAATACTTGTGAAAGATAACAAAAATAACCAACAATCTTAAATTCAATTCAAGAATTCTTGAAAATATGTCAAGTCACTTGAAGATGGGAAGAGTTTACAAAGCAAAATATATATCATAGTCATCTAATGCCTAAATAAATAGTCACCAAAAAGAATGGAATGATACAAAGGAAACACAGGAATACAACATTTGCTATTGCAATCCTGTGATAAGTTTTCTAAAGCCCATAAAATTCCAGCATTTCTTCTTCAACAGGGTGTGTTTTGCCAACTATGACTAAGCAATGCAATGGCGGCCCAAAATCGACTGTTAGAAGTTGCTTCATTGAACCAGCAACCACCTTCTGGTCTTCACTCCCCAGCCGTGCAAAACCAACACAAATTGTATTTTCACCGTATACTGTAATTTTGAAAACGTGAAGCAAAATGAAACGTTAGTCACTATAAATGTCAAACAACATTCTTTATAACTATAAATGCCATAAAGTCGAGGCTAAAACAAAACCAGATGTCAATTATACACAAGAAGTATGTCATGTTTGTAAATAACGCGTAGGTTAGAGGCAAAACCATATCCATTATCATACTAGTTCCCTTCAGATTGAGCTCATAAAAGCAGGAAAATGACTTGCAACCTCTCTTAGTCATGTCAAGGGAAATTATCATATGGATGTTGTACAGGCATGTTTGGTGAACATTTACAGAAGCAGTACGGATGCTGTTTTTCGCTAAAGAAGAGAAAGAATGCTTGAACTGTAAATGAGATTTATGTTGAATTAAACACAAAGAGGGGGGTCTCACAAGGACAGGTCTTCAAACTCTGTATAAAGTAAATCACATCTTGATCACACATAGTGAAGTACTGCAAACTTGGACAAACTAAGGGAAAATAAGCTATTAACAGTCCCGCCCCCCATCCCCACCCCAAAACCCCCCGAAGAAAAAATAAATTTAGGATGAAGTCTAATACTAGCCAATTGCCAGAGAGCCAAGATAGCTTCTGATGAAGGATTACCATTTTGTCAAGCAAAAACATAAACTTGTGAACATACCAGATTCTCCACGGGCTTCTTCAACCTCTAAGAGCTGCTCAATTGCTGTGTTAACTGTCATAAACCTGGGTGGTTCATACTGCTTCTTTCCTCTGAGATAACATCAGGGTCACATACCACTTCAAGTAATTCATCTAAGAATAAATGGAAACAATAGTGAAGTCTAACCTGCAAAGTGACTCAATGGTGGGTTCTTTCACTCGTATATCTGCAAATCAGAAGATGAAGATGCAATTAAATGGAGAATGCTGCACAAAAAATAAGGCAATAGACGATCGATCAAGCACTTCTGTAACCCCACAAGTCACCAGCAAAGTAATACATAAAATTAACTAGAAACATCTAATTTCATGTGGCGTATCCAACTATCCATTGCTAGCACTACAATGGTGTTTAATGGTTGAGAACGAACCCTCTGAAAATTAGTCCAGAAGTATGCTCGGTGAAAATATTCCACTAAGAAGCAAAAGATGAAAGACCGTCAACTGAAGTGTTTTTGATTGGTAAAAGGGGGAAGAATGGCAACTGAAAATTTATTGTCATATACATGGAATATATATGGCAACACATTACTCATGATGAAACCAAATTGGGGATGGTCTATTGGTTGAGGAAGTAAGAAGAATGAGAGTCATTAAGCTTTTTATTATCCTTGCATTAAGCTATTTTCCACGGAACCTCCCCTACAGTATTGTCACTGCAGTAGCATAGGAGTAACAGGATGTTATGCCAACTGCACATTTTCTGTGTGCCCATATGCTAACCTTGACAGGCAAGATTACCTTGATAACATGTGCTAGTGAACTGAATAGGCTGCTCAGTCGTTTAGTCACAGGTGGAAGAAGTTGCCCCGGACACCACAAATATAAGAACAAACAAAGTAGTTAAATAACCACTTACCTAACAAGCAGAGTGTGTGTAGTCCAAGCTTTCGGTTTTCTCTAATTTTCTCATAGAAACTATCAGGCCTCCAGGTCTCAGTGAAGAATGGTATGGAAACTGTCTCTCCATAATGGTAGAGCTGTAAGCCACACACTCCAACAGCATTCATCACAGATGCATTGTGTATCACCTTAACATCTACACCCAACTTCTTAGCACGGACAACAATATCAGTGTGAGTTGTGGCTCTGTATTGAACATAGACATATGATGGAGAGAAAAGGAAGTAGATAAGTGAAAGAACGTCTACAGGTCAACATGAAAAGAACAATCTTTGCATTTTTACTTCTTTATTAAATCCATAAACAAAACAAGACATTTGAAAATATTCTCCTCCTAAGGAAGATGACTCAATTAAGCCATTGCTAACATAAATCAACAAAGTTCATCATTTTAGAGAAATTCCACAAGTCATTCCATACTTCTGCGTATCCTGGAATGAGAGTCTCAGACATAACATCAACATGATTTCTCTTATAAGCGATTTCAACTGTCAATTAAAGTTCCAAATAGAAGGCATAACGCATATTGAAAGAGAAATGCATTAACATAGTTTTTAAAACAATATGAAGGTCCTTATTCCAAACACTCTTCCTAACTTTGAAGAATAAATTACTGATAATTTACTTGGTATTTTGCAACAAAGTTCAATGATTTGCCAGCACATGATATAAACTTAAAGAAGCAGCAAATTATTGTTCTCGATTTTACAAAATCTAGGTGATAAAAATAGGTACAACCATTCATAACCTATCTACTTCTTTGCAAAACTAATCACTACAAAGTGAAACAAGATTGAACAAAGCAACAAGAACTGACCTAAGACACCTTATCCCTACTTTACAAGGTAGAGAGGATGTTTACAAAAGACCCTCGACTCAATTAACGCAAATCAAAGAACATACAAAAGGAAAGAAATAAAACATGTACTGGAGGAAGCATCACATAGCATATAGGCAAGGGACAAAGTAACAGCAACAAAGTCATGTGATAACCAAAACACAAGACACAAAGGGGTAGCAACATAAACCGCAAGACAAGAAACTAAGCAAAAACTGCTAATTCTGCTGATACCAAAGGAGAAACAGCTACAGGCGCCATACTAACAATCCTCGCCTAACTACTAACCTTCTACCGTAACCAAGATCAAAAATTGACACCAACTAAAAGTTAAATATCCAAAAGGGTCTCCATTATTCAAAAAAATAAGCATATCAAAAAAATGAAGAATACCCAAATGGATCACCAACAACTAGAAAAGCCACGTCAGAAGATTTAGCTTCATTAAGGATCTCATCAGCTTTCTCCTCTACCATTTCCCTATCAGCAAGTGTAATTGATCTTCCATAAAGATTTTCCTGAAAAAAGATCAGAACTTTATCATCAAAATCACTTTTTTTCCCTTACTGAAAGTTGAAAAAATTACAAGAAAAGACAGTAGCTTTTTTCGAACCAGATTGGAAAGGCCATTTGGAGAAAGCCCAAAAGAGAGAAGTGAAGTGTAAGCTTCCATGTATACTTTGCTGCATTTTTTTACTGCTTCAAGACCTTTCAA
>JAJOOR010019642.1:0-23768 GCA_036250505.1 Solanum acaule | reverse complement strand
ATTTTGAAGATCAAAACACCACAAATAAGGCATAAAAAAAAATGAAATTCAAAAAAAAAAAAAAAAAAAACTCAAGCAACAACTTTAACATGATTCAACTTAAAGAATACTAACAAAACAATATAGATCCAGCACCATAACGACTTATATGGTTTTAAAAAAAAGTGATAATGACGTATTTGGATAGAGGATGAGAGGGGGAAATGATTGACATAAATTTTTGGATGAATGGAGGTCGCCGAAAAACTCCACCGGAAATTTTGTTGACGGATTTTGGACATAAACTTTACATCAAAGGATAGCCCTTGAAGAGCTCTACACTTTTATGTAAAAGATATAGGACGGGGATGACCGAAACTTTGTAAATCTAAAGAAAAATGTGAAGATTTATGTTTGGTTTTTCGTAGATCTACGGAGTTTGGCTATGGATATGAACGAATGGTTTGCGGATTTGTGTTGAGGAGGGTGAAAGGAAGAAATGGTAAAATTTTGGAGATTTTTCCGGCCAAGGGGTGGTGGCCGCTGGCGACACTGGCGGCGGTGGCCGGCCGGCGGCAGGTGAAAGCAAAGGGGAGAAGAAAATAAAAAAATGCAAATAAAAAAATTATTTTTTGGAGTTTTGTATTTTTTGGGTAAGGTCCATAAGAGCTCTTGGATCAAAATATCATGGATGATTGAGATTTAATCTTGACCATTTCATTTGGATCGGGTCAAAATTGATTGGGACAACAGAATTTGGTCTAAATCAACCCAATTCAATAAAAAATTAGGTCATTTGTGCCAATTTTAAAAAAACAATATAAACAAAGACAGACAACCCAAAATACACAACAACAAAATAAGAAAAGACCTTACTATATATTGTAGTAGTAAAATAAACACGTCAAAAATTAGGTGTTCACAGCATGCCCCTCTTTTCTTGGAAACATGAAGAATTTTCAAGTGAAGAAAGTGGCTAATTTTTGACTGTTTCAAACTCCGTTGAAGCCATTTTGAAAAAGATGACCGAACCTTGCTTCAGAGGTTGCCTACATATCCTTGATTAAAAGGAAATCAGGTCAGTGTAGTTCGAGAAACTTTGATAGCTGAAACTATCAGAAATTGCGGTCAAAAGATTGCTTCGTATTGCTTGTCATCATCTACTGTTTATAATTACAAAAAAAAAAGAGCTAGAGAACTATGCCTATCCACATTATAAGAGTTACAAGATCCCTACTTGATGTTTTTTCTTAGGGTCTAGTCTTGATCTTTGACTCGCTCTGTGCGTTGTCTTTGAGATTGATCTTCATGCTCTCTTGACGGCTTGTGGATCATTCTCAGGTGCATGTTTTAACTTGAGTTGGCGGTTGAAACTCAAAACTCAAGATCATAAAATGAAGACCCCAAAAAGGATGTGTTTCTTTTAGGGAAGAAAAAATGAGAACCTTGAACTAAGACGTATAACCCTAGAAAGAAAAGGAGAAGTGGGGTGTGTTGCCCTGAGAGTTTCAAATAAGATGTATTGTCTTTATGGATTGTCCTAAGATTGGGTGTATCCCCAAAAATGTGAATATGGTTTGTATAACCCATGAATGCTGGTGCATATTGCCTAGGATATGCATATGGTGCATATTGCCCATGAATAAAGAATTGATGCGTATTGCATGTGAATAAGGACTGGTGCGTATTGCACATGAAAGAAGACTAGAATGTATTGCACATAAATGCAATATCGATGTGTATTGCATGGGATTTGGATCGGTACGTCTTGCTTATGAAAGAAAGACTGGTACATTTCGCACGTGAATAAATGACGAGTGCGTATTTGCATGAAATTCAGATTGGTGCGTATTGCGTGAAATTCAGACTGGTGCGTATTGCACATGAATAAATGATGGTGCGTATTGCACATGAATAAAGGACGTGTGCGTTTTACACGGAATTTAGATTGGTGCGTATTGCCTGAAGCTCTCGGATTGAGAGGCAAGAATGCTAATAGCATGAGATGAAACAACAAACATGTGAAGACTTTGGAGAACTTCCTTTTTGTGATGTTTCATTTTTGACTTGTAATCCCGCATTTTCTTTTGTTCCTGTGTTGAGCAAAAGAAAATTGTTAGTTTTAAGTGGTGGTTGGTTTGTGGCCTTGATGCTCCGATGACTTGATCTTACTCCTGACCAATTTCTCTAACTCTACTCCAAATTCTTGGATTAACAACTTTTGAAGCTTCCTCTTTGTCGATACAGGGGCCTTGATCATTTTGGTACTACCAAATATCATGGTGCGACTGATGTCCCAAAGGTTGAATTTTCCTGTTGAATATTTTTCATGACTTAAGAGACTATATCGCGTTCGTTCACGTGTTTTCAGTGAAGATTTGAGGCGTTTTTAGTACTTGCTCGATGGCATGTCAACTTGGATACTCAGCTTTACTTTTGGGAACCCGTAGTAAGCTTTGCAATCTTTTACCTTATTTTGTCAAGAAATTATACTGAAAAGACTAAAAAAAACATCAAACTGAAGAGTGTGAAAAATTAGATCAAGAAAGACTATAAACTTAAGGAAAGGCATTCCCTTTTTGAAGAAAAATGAGAAAGAGAACTTATCTGGAGGCATATGTCGACTTTGAGTGAACCATGACATGCACTTTGGACTTGACCCCGGATCCGTTTGAGTTGTCTAATTCTCAAAATCTGAACCATTATCAATTTATAACTGATCTATATATTCTTCATGTAGAGGTATTGAGAAATGGTGATCTTTGCAGATTTCTCCCAATTAGTCAATTTCATGATGTTCTCTTCTTTTATCTTAGGGTGCCCCGCAAGGGTTTTAACCGATAAGATTTTCTCTCTTGTCGTCTTATGATGCCTATAAAGGTTTTCATATATAAGACTCTTTTTTTTTCTTTTTTTTTTTGACTCGACAATGTTGTCTTTGATGATCAATTGTCCATTCAAGACACATTGAATATATCGTTCTTAGAGTTGATCAAAATCTCGGTTGCTAGAATAAAATCATAAACGGAATTACAATTTGACTTTATTCTATCAAAATTAAAAAAAATGCCCCAGTTTTCTATAGATACTAGAATATTAATTTTATTTTATTTTTGTATGACCGAACCACAAAGGGTTGCCTACGTATCCTTTCGAAATCAGGTTAAACGTAGTTCAATTTTTCAAAGAGAAGATTTTTTTTTTTTAAAAGTGATGCCTTTGTTCTCTCAGCCACAACTTGTCACAGTCTCTTAGAACGCATTAGATGTAGTATCTTTTGACTGCGTCCGCATTAACAGTTATACCTGTGATTTTTCCCTCCACATCAGTAAGGTGCAAGGCTCATTTGGACAACACTTCTTTGATAAGATATGGACCTTGCCAATTTGGGACAAACTTTCCCTTGGCCTTTTCTTAGTGCGGGAGAATGCGTTTTAAGACCAGTTGACCTACTTCAAAGTGTCTTGGGTGCACTTTTTTGTTATATGCACGAGCCATCCTTTGCCTATAAAGCTGACCAAAACAGACGGCCGTCAATCGCTTCTCATCTATTAATGTGAGCTGCTCTAGTTGGGTTTTGACCCATTCAGTATCTTCAATTTCAGCCTCGACAATAATTCAAAGAGATGGAATTTTGACTTCCGCTGGTTTCACAGCCTCAGTCCCATACACCAGCAAATAAGGAGTTGCACCAATCGAGGTGCGCACTGTTGTGCGATATCCTAAAAGTGCAAAAGGCAGCTTCTCATGCCATTGTCTAGTGCCTTGAACCATTTTCTTGAGAATCTTTTTGATATTCTTGTTGGCCGCCTCCACAGCTCCATTGGCCTTTGGTTGGTATGGAGTAGAATTGTGATGCACAATTTTGAACTGCTTACATACCTCCTTCATCAAATTGTTATTAAGGTTTGCAGTATTATTTGTGATAATAGTTCTTGGGATACCAAAACGACAAATGATGTTTGAATGGACAAATTCCACAACCGCCTTCTTAGTGATTGCCTCCACCCATTTAGTAAAGTAATCAATTGTGACCAAAATAAATCGATGTCCATTACAAGCTTTTGGCTCAATTGGTCCGATGACATCCATTCCCCATGCAACAAAGGGCCAAGGAGCGGCCATGGGGTGCAACTCTGAAGGAAGTGAATGAATGAGATCACTATGAATTTGACACTGATGACATTTTTTCACAAATCGAAAGCAATCCCGTTCCATGGTAAGCCAGTAATATCCTGCTCGGAGTATCTTTTTCGCAAGGACATATCCATTCATGTGTGATCCATATACCCCAGCATGTACTTCATTCATGATCTTCTCGACTTCTTCAACATCCACACATCTCAATAAGTTCAGATCCGGGGTGCGTTTATATAAAACTTCGCCGCTCAAAAAGAAACCACTAGCCAAACGTCTAATAGTTCTTTTTTGGCTTCCATTGGCATGTTTGGGACATTTCCCTGTTTGCAAGAAATTCTTGATGTCTAGGTACCACGGCTCACCATCTGATTCTGCTTCCACAGTGTTACAATAGTCATGTTGGTCCCGAAGTTGAATCTCCAAGGGAGTAATACAAGTGTTTCCAGGATATGGAAGCATTGAGGCCAAATTAGCCAAGACATCTGCCAATTCATCATGAAACCTGGGGAAGTATCTAAACTCGATGGTCCTAAACCTTTTGCTAAGATCTTCCACACATTGTTTGTATGGAAGAAGCTTGAGGTCTCGAGTTTTGCATTCGCCTTGAGCTTGCCAAATAAGCAAATCAGAATCTCCAAACACAATCAATTCTTGCACACCCAAATCTATTGCCATATTTAGACCCATGATGCAGGCTTCATACTCTGTTGTGTTATTTGTACAGAAGAAACGAAGTCGAGTTGTTGCAGGGTAATGCTGCTCTGTGGGAGATATGAGAATTGCCCTAATCTTTGTGCCCTTTCTGTTGATTGATCCATCAAAGTATAATTGACATGCTTGATTTTCATCTGGATCTACTTCTTCAATTGAGTTAATATCTTCATCTGGAAAATATGTATCTAATGGTTCGTAGTCGCCCTCGACTGAATTCTCTGCCAAGTGGTCTGCCAGAGCTTGAGCATTTATTGCAGTTCGAGTGACATATATAATGTCAAATTCAGTGAGCAAGATTTGCCATTTTGCGAGTCTGCCAGTTGGCATTGGCTTCTGAAAGATGTACTTCAAAAGATCCATCCTAGATATGAGGTAAGTTGTGTAGGACAAAAGGTAATGCCTTAACTTTTGAGCTACCCAAGTTAGGGCGCAACATGTCCTTTCTAAGAGGGAGTACTTGACCTTATAACTAGTGAATTTCTTGCTCAAGTAGTAGATAGCTTTCTCCTTCCTGCCTGTGGAATCGTGTTGACCGAGAACGCACCCAAAGGAATTACCTATCACTAAAAGATATAGAAAGAGAGGCCTATCAGGTTCAGGCGGAACCAATACGGGAGGTTTGGACAAATATTCATTGATTTTTTCAAAAGCTTGTTGACAATCCTCCGTCAATCTGACAGCAGCATCCTTTTTCAAAAGTCTGAAAATGAGCTCACAAGTGGTTGTGAGTTGAACAATAAACCTGTTGATGTAGTTCAACCTCCAAAGTAGACTCATGACTTCGGTCTTATTTTTCAGGGGTGGCAAATCTCGAATGACTTTTATTTTGGAAGGATCCAATTCGATTACCCTTCTACTGACATTAAAACCCAGAAGTTTTCCAGATGGAACTCCAAATGCACATTTTGCTGGATTAAGCTTAAGATCATATCTTCGCACTGTTTCAAAGAATTTTCTCAGATCTTGCACATGGTCAGCTTGTGTTTTAGACTTGATGATTACTTCATCGACGTATACTTCAATTTCTTTATGCATCATATCATGAATATCATGTAAGTTGTCCCAACATTCTTGAGACCGAATGGCATGACCCTATAGCAATAGGTTCCCCATGGAGTTGTGAAAGCAGTTTTCTCAGCGTCCACTTCATCGATCAAGATTTGATGATACCCCACATAGCAATCCACAAAAGATTAAATTTCGTGTTTGGCACAATTATCAACTAGAATGTGGATATTGGGCAAGGGAAAGTTGTATTTTGGATTAGCCTTGTTCAAATCTCGATAGTCAACACAAACTCTTGTCTTTCCATCTTTTTTCGGCACAGGGACAACATTTGCCAACCAAGTAGTGTAACGAATGGTTTGGATCACATTTGCATCTAGTTGTTTCATGATTTCTTCCTTGATTTTTTCACTCACGTCCGGTTTGAATTTTCTTTTTTTTTTGTTGGACGGGTGGAAAATCAGGATGAGTAGGCAACTTATGGACCACTAAATCAACACTCAAACCTGGCATGTCATCATAGGACCAAGCAAACACATCTTTGTATTCAAACAAAAGTTGTATTATGACATCCCTAATTTCCTTTTTGACATAAAGACTTATTTTTATTTCTTTGACTTCCTCATTACTTCCCAAATTGATGGCCTTGGTTTCACTAAGATTAGGCTTAGGTTTGTGCTCAAACTGTTCGAATTCCCTATTAATTTCCCTAAAAGCCTCTTCTTTATCATATTCAACCTCTCGACTCAGTGATTCAAGAATAAACAACTCTTTGAGATCTGGGAGTGAATTCTGCATGCATGTCATGTTATCAAAGCCGGCATTTACAGAACTGAAAAATGGAGAATAAGAATTAGGGGAGGGGAAAAGATGAAATTTTACTTTGAAACTGGAATTTCATTTCATTGAAATAAAAAAAGGATAGAAGGGCTGACATTAATATAGAATACTTTCAAATTTTTGGATCATAACACTGACAAAAACAAAATACAAAAGAGTATCAAAACAAACTACCAAGACTCCTTCCTCATGGGTAAATGAGTGGCTTCCCAATTGTTTAGCTCAACACCTGAGCCCACGAGCTGCACATCGGCATGACTTATACCTTCACCAACTTGGACCATGTATACTTCACAAAACAACTGACTGAGATCCTGAATAACTTCTTCAATGTCTTCATGAATAAAAGAAGCTTCAATTTCTGGACCCTGAGGCTTAATAAATGAATGAGAAATATGGGGAATCGGTTGTGGCAACACCCAATCAATCCTTTTGTGATTCTTAGCCTTATCTTCATTTCTCTTGCTTTGTTTGTGTCCGAGGTCAGAGGTGCCTTGGTTTCCTAAAAGAGTAATAGGATCCACGATTCCTTGCGAACATAGTCCCAAACCTTTACCAAGTTGATAACCATATTTGAGCATGGTCGTTGCTACCATTAAAGAGGAAGAAGAGAGACACGGTTGGATGATTGGGTCTCCTTCTTTAAAGCGATCGACTAATACGGCCTCAAAAGACTGGTAAACAACGGAATCACATCCTTATTTTGCCTCAATGTATGGAATTGAGGGATCTCTGTAAATAGTTAGATCATCTTCCCCATGCACAATGATTTCCTGATGGTTGTGTTCAAGCTTAACAACTTGATGCAAAGTTGATGGGACTGCCCGAGCCATGTGGATCCATGGCCTTCCCAATAGAAAATTATAAGATGTGTCTATGTCCATTACTTGGAACACAATCATAAAGTCTACCGGTCCAATTTTCATGTTTAACTTGATTTCACCAATGGTATCCCGCCTTGAGCCATCATAAGCTCGAGCAAATACATTGCTGGGGAAAATTCTATCAGGGTTAATTTTCAAGCTTTGCAGCGTAGAGAGAGGACATATGTCTACCCCTGATCCCCCATCTATCATGACCCTCTTTACATAGTGCCCTTCACATTTCACTGTAAAAAGCAAAGCTCTGTTGTGTCCAGCTCCCTCCGTGGGCAACTCATCATCAGTGAAAGTGATGGTGTTCGACTCAAAGATGCGCTTGGCCATTTTCTCTAACTGATTTACCGTGGTCTCCTTCGATACATGTGCTTCATTCAAAATCTTATTCAACACACGACGATGTTCTTCTAAGTGCAAGAGTAGAGACAACAATGAAATATGTATTGGGGTTTTCTTTAATTGTTCCACAACAGAGTAATCTGGACTTTATCTTTTTTAGAAACTCTTCTGCTTCTTCCTCAGTAGCTGCTTTCTTCAATGGTACTTGGATGTTTTGAGTCATCTTCCATTTTCTTAATTCTTCTGGAGAATAGCATCTTCCAGAGCGTGTCAACCCTCCTGCTTCATCAACCTCTTCAACAATCTCCTTTCCTCAGTAAACCACATAGATTTTCTTATAGTTCTAAGGGACAACCTTTGAATCAGTTATCGGAAGCTGTTGGACGGGCTTAACAAAGATAGGTCCTTTCAACTTTGCCAAGCAATTTTGGTCATGTGTGTTAATGAAAAACCCTTTGATACATACAACTTCGGTATACCTGCTCGAACTTCAATCCCCATCGAAACCCCCGGGACACACAAAACTTTGGTATCAAGGTTGACACCTTCCACACTCAAAGATGCAACTGGTTCTGAATTCTTTATCGAATTGTCTTCCTCTCCGATCTTCCTAAACAACTTTCCCATTTTGCCAAGGAGTTTGTACTCTTGATCATCGCAGATCATACCCACTAAATTGTTTTGAGCTGGAAGTGGGTTATTAGTCACATTGGGAGCGTTTTGATCATCCGCCACAACGACCACTCCATGATCGATTAGTTTCTCTATCTCCCCCTTCAAGGTCCAACAATTATCAGTGTTGTGTAATGGGGCCCCTAAATGATACTCACATCTTTCATTGGCCTGGAAACCTGGAGCAGTTGGATTCAAACGATGTGGTGGGATAGACCCAATCACTCCTATCTTTATTAACTTTTGAAACAAGCTAGAGTATGACTTTCCCAATGGAGTGAATTTCCTTTTCTGTCCCTGCTCTTGAGCATAATTTTGCATAGGAGGAGGGTTGTAAGGGACCTGATAGGGTGGTCGTTGTGGGCGAAGGTTTCCTTGAGTTGGGGCCCGAAAATGTGGGCGATTGGGAGGATGCACATATGACTGAGCATTGAAGACCATGTATGGAGATGGAGATACTGGAAATTGAGGGGCATAAGGGTAGTAATGCTGAGGATAGCTAGATTGTCCCTGAAGTGGTAGGTAAGGACAATTAGAATTCCTTTGAGCACCCCTTGACCCTTATGCTAGCGAAGAAATTTCCTCTTTTCTTTTTCGATTCCCAAAACTTCTTGAACCACCTTGAATGGCCTGTGTGGTAGCTTTGATTGCTGCCTGGCTCACAATCCTTCCTGTTTTGAGACCACTTTCAACCATTTCTCCAATTTTGATTAATGTGTGAAACGGTCTCATTGCGGCTATTAGGTGGTGGAAGTAGTCAGGATCTTGAGCCTCTATGAAGATATTAACCAATTTTTGTTCATCTAATGGTGGCTTAACCCGGGCTGCTTGTTCCCTCCATTTGATAGCATACTCTCTGAAGCTTTCATTTGGCTTCTTTATCATATTAGAGAGTGTATTACGATCTGGCATAATGTCAACATTGTACTGAAATTGTCTAATAAAATCTTGTGTCATATCATCCCAGATGTGCCAGTGGGAGATTTCTTGGTCTATAAACCATTCTGAGGCAACACCAGTCAAACTCTCACCAAAATAAGCCATGAGCAGTTCCTCTTTACTCCCGCACCTCTAAGTTGATTGCAGTTTCTCTTAAGGTTATGGGATCACCGTGCCCGTCATACTTATCAAACTTAGGGGTTTTGAATCCAGGTGGCAGATGGACATTTGGGAACATACACAAGTCTTTGAATGCGACACTTTTGTGCCCTCCTAGCCTTTGCATACTTTTCATGTGTAGCTCGATGCTTTTCATTTTCTTCAACATTTTCTCTTACTTTGAGCCTTGAGTGGGCCTCTCAACATCAATAGGGGAGCCGAATTGTACAGAGTTAGTCCCCCGAATGCTATCCCAGGAGTATAGTATTGCTCTGGATGGACTGTGAACTGTCCCTCTTGAGCTGCTCTCTGTTTCACAGTTGGTTGTGGGAGAGTATAGATCGGTGCAGCTGTCGCGACAGTGGGATTATTCCTGAGTGGCATGCCTTGAAGGTGTGTTGTTGATGGTCCGGCCCCACAATTATCAAATGGACCATACCCTGGATGGAAGAAAGAATCTGATATTGGGACCTGAGAAGATGAAGATCGGATACTGGTGATCTCAGGAAAACTGGAATAGACGTTGGTGGTTCTTGCCAATTGGCCCAGGCTTGCCATAAGTGTGCTATAACATGCCTCAATGTTCGATTTTCTTCAATAGTAGCTGACTCTCTTGTCGTTGAATCAACTGGAGTATCCACTGGGTTCACCACAGTTTCAGTATTGCTTGTCATTGACGCTCTTACCTTAGACCTGGTAAAGTGTGGGTGTTCTACCAGTTTACCCTAAACCAACCACCAAAAGCTTACTAAACTAAAGAGATGAACAAACTTGTTAGGGGTCAGACATCAATCACACATTGTTTAATCACATAGTAATATGATTTCAGAAGGCTATTGTCTCATCCCAGCTTTGCTTCGCTCATTGTCTTCCTTTTTTTCATTTTTTTTTATAGTTTTGATTGAACCCTTTGGAGGTTGCCTACGTATCATGTCGCCGCATGAATCAGATCATTACGTAGTTTAGAAAATTAGACAACTCAACAACATTAATTTAGACAAGCAAAATCAAACCCTTTCATTCATTTCCAAAAAACTTTAAGCCAACAGACAAAATCAATGGGTTTAAACACAATCATGATCAACATGATCTTTTTGAACAACAAACTTTAAACTGAAACACTGAGTCTTAAACAAAACAAGATGAAACAAACAAACAAACAAAACAGCTAAACTCTTCTTCAATCTTCATCATCTTCTTTGGGCTTTCTTTGTCCTCCCAAGGTCTCATACTAATTCAACAACACCTTCGGCAGATGGGGAACAATGGCCAGTGCTTTCTCAGCCACTTTTGGATCATTCATACGACGATGATTTTTAATAACATAGGAGGTTTGTTTCGCCAGCTGATGAACTTGACGCCTAGCCCTTCCCATATTTTCATAGCAGTTGTTCAACCAACCTGATGATCCCCAAGATTGTTCCTTAAGAGGGCCTCTCGCTCCTCTGCTGCTTCAAGTTGATGGCGAAGTGTTGCTCTCTCAATGATCATTTGACTTTACCCCTCTTCAATATCGACACAATGACTGATTTTCCTTTTATGTTCTTCTAACTGTGCATTAAGTTAATCATGTAAACGCATCCAACATGGCCTTTCTTTCTCAAATTTCTCCTTCTGCTGCTTAAGTTCTCCTTTTTGATAGTGCACGACCTCTTCAGATGCCATTAAGTCCCTCTTCAATAGAGAAATTTAAAAACTCTACTCCTTTTTAATTTGTCGGGCCAAGTGAATTCTACTATCCAACTCTTTCTCTAACCGGGCTAATTTCCCCTTTGCATGTTTCAATTCCCCTTCCACATCTTGTAACTCCAACTGGTGATTTCTTCCTCTTTGGACTTGAACTTCTTGCCGAGCAATGGTGGCTTTGGCCTTCTCCAACTCTTTTTCCAATTGTATTATGATGTCTTGGTCTTTTCTTTTTCTGCTAGATCCTTCGGGAATGTCACCAAATGTTACTGGGTCACGAAACCACGATAGGTACCCAGGCACCACTTTTCCTTTATCTTGCTCCACAACCATTTCCCTTAGCTCAGAAATTATACTCTCAAACCAGATCTTCAGAATATCAGTGCTATCAAAGGCAAAACCTGGCGGGGTGTCAAATACAAATCTACTCATATCATCATTTAGTGGGATTTCTTGAACTCTAGCCAACTGACGCATAACCCGAAGTGGGGCATAAGGTTGAACACCTCTAAGCCCAATCAACAAAAGAAACGAGATACCACTAGACATGCAAATGACATCTTTAGTTGGGAACTAGTAATAATTCCACACTATTTCATCAGACGTGATCAGCGAAAGTTTCTCTTCACACGCTAAAATTCCTTTCGAAAAATCAATTTTTGCTTCCCCTTCATTATAGGAGGAAACATAATTACATCAGTTTGGAGTGAACCTGAGCGCACGATCATGGTGATAAAGATGTTTCAAAAACCATATTTGCAACATGATATTGCAGCCTTCAAAGTACATTTCCCAATTTATGCATTTAGTCAATGCACGAAACATATCTGCCAGGATCATAGGAATAATAGTAGGACTTTCCATTGTGGTCAACGCCTTCACCACTCCAGCCAGACGAATGTCGATATGCTTGTCTTGTTTGGGGAAAACAATGTGCCCCAAAAACGCGACCAGGAAGGCAAAACACCCATTCGCCTTCCAAGCCTCTTCACCCCCTTGGTTGCTAAATTGGTTCTAATAGTTTTTAAATCCATCATTTTGGCCGTACCTCTCGTATAGGAAGTCCAATGAGACCCACCCATTTTTCAAACTCTCATTCTCTATTTGATTGATCTTGAGAAGTTCCAGAAACTTTTTGGCATCAACGTTTTTTGGAATTATAGGTTTTTTATTACGGAGATTAGCACCCCGAACACTGGACCCCTTCTCCATGAAACTGGCGATTTCTTCCAGAGTTGCTGTCATCTCAAAGTCAGAAAATTGAAACACTTTATTTTTTGGATCCCAGAAAGGAATCAATGCCTCGATCACATCCCTTCTAGGGTCAATATCCATTAGATGCACTAGATGTCCCAAATGTTCTTTTACTCTCCTTTGCTTATGACTCCCCATGTCTGTCCACCTTCGCCATAAATCCTTGGGTATCGTGTCAACGATCATAACTCTGCAATTCCTTCACTTTTAGGCCTTTTGAAACCTTCCTTTGGTCGGAGGTGCCATTTGTACCTTTAAATAGAATCTAATTAATGTTTTATGACAAACTCTAACCAAGAGAGGAAATAAATGTATAAAAAAAAAGACAAAATACCCCTTTTTACAAACACCGAACCCGAGAAGGGATGTCTACGTATCTCATTTTAGTGAGAATCAGGTGTGCATAGTTCACAAAAAAAAGACTCACACTTGAAAGACCACCCCTTTTTTTTTCAACCTCTTTTTTTTTCTTTTTAAAAAAAAATTAAAAAAAATTAAAGACAAAGCTATTATAAAGCTAGTCAACAATGTAAAGGCCTTCTAAACAAATTGTTTTCACATAGCACATAAAAGTAACATGTTGGTTTAGAGTGGATAGATATCATAGATTTTCTAAGTCAAATGCACATGATGCAAATAAACGTAGCCTACAAGGGATAGTTTTTGCTAGGTTTAGCACTTTATATGGAAGGTGTCTAGACTGGCTTTACTCGAGTGGACAACTCAAGCCGGGGAGGGTCAGCGTACCGGTAGCAGAGCTATTCCGTCTTAATTAATGGTCCAACCCCGCCTAAAATTTGTAACAAACCTAGAATCAGGAGCGTAACCGCACACTGGTTCATCCTAGACATAAATCCTGTGGAGTGTATCCGCACACACAGTGTATAACAAAATACCAAAGACTCAGAGGGTGTGCAGGAGAAGGCAATTGAATCACACAATATCAAAATAATAAATCATTGAAATAGCGCAATTTGCCAAAAATTTTTTTTATCCAAATAGTCAAATATAGTTAATGTTCAAAGCACGAATTCTAAAGAAAGTCCGCAGCAGAGTCGCCAGATTTGTCACACCACTTTCATTTTTTACAATTGTTAGGGATATGACGGTTTAAAAAAATGATTTTTTAATTTGTTTTTGAATCGCTACTTGAAACTGAAATTTTTAGGTTTTTCAAGTCACCAGCTAATTCCTAATTTAAAAGAGAAAAAAAATATTTTTAGTCTATGAAAATAGAGATTGGGTAAAGAATTCTATTGATCAGAGGGAAGGTGTGAGGTACCCCGAGATCCGTGGTTCTAGCACGGTCACTATATTAATTCATGTTTGGCTAAAATAATTTTTGGATTAAAAGTAATTTTGTGTTATTTACTAAAATTTTTTTTTTTTAATAAAAAAAAATTAATTGGTCTAGGAGTATAACCACACAGAAGACCACTTTTTAGAAAAAAAATACACACCAATGAAAGTAACCGAACACATGGTGGTATTTAATATATATATATATTTTTTATAAAAAAAACGGATAATTGATGACTCAAAATTTATTTAATAATGAGAAAAAAAATAAGCAACATATAGATTTGAAAAAAGATTTTTTTTTCTTTTTACTAATTGCTAATTAAGGAATTAACGATTCTTTTTTAAAAAAAGAATCAAATAAATATTAACTATCACTATTTGACGATAACAACAAAAGAAAAAAAAGTATATATTTTTTTTTTTAAAAAAAGACTAATGACTAAGCCCCTTTTAAGGCAAGTAGTGATATAATTTTTTTTTTTTATATAATTTCAGAAAATGATCTCTTTGGTAAAATTTTCAGTTTTACACAAAATGATCATATGCTCTTTTGAAAGAAAATTGCAAAAATAGTCAATTTTATCTAATAGTTAAATTACTATCCAAAAGTAGCCGATTTTGTACTTTTGTTTTAATAATCATTTTATATATTTATTTAAGAGAAAGAAAAATAGAATTTATGAAATGATCAAATTTATATTTTTTGCAAAAATGACCAGATTTACATTATTATTATTTTTTTGCAAAAAATAGTCTTTTTTTTCTTTTCTTAAAATGACCAGAAACAAAAAAAAACTTTGAGATTGTTGTTTTTTTTTTAGGGCAAAAGCATAGGTTATGTATCAACTTCATAATGATAAATATAGAATTAACACCTAATTTAATAATAGAGCACAAATATATAATAATAACAAAACATAATTTAACTAATTTCAATAAAGTTATGTATCACTTCATAATGATAAAGATAAAATTAATACTTAGTTAATAATATAACACAAATATATAATAATAACAAAACATAATTGAACTAATTCGAATAAAGTTATGTATCACTTCATAATGATAAAGATAGAATTAACACTTTAGTTTAATAATAAAACACAAATATACAATAACAATAAAACATAATCATATTAAGTATCATAACACATTTAACTAATTCAAATAAACTAAACATAATAATTTAATCAAAAATATAAACATGTTTCATTATTTTTTGAAGTTACATTGCAAAATGTAAGAAAAGAGATGAACCTAAAGAGATGATGACAAAACAATGATGAAAACAAAACTTAATTCAACTCCCAAAGACCACCAAAAGATGAAATATATATCTATTTTTTTTTCTTTTAGTAGTTATGATTTCCCTCTTCTAATTTTCTGTTCTTGTTCTTTTTTTTCCTCCCTTGAAATGAAAGAAGAATGGGTTTAAATAGGTGTGGAGCATTAAATCCCCACTCTTCTTGAAAATTTAAGAGCCAATGCATGCATTTGACTCTTTGTTTTCCCAAGGTGCCACCCAAGATGACCAATGAAATTTCCTCTTTTTTTTTTTCTTTTTCCAAGATAAAATTAATTAAAAGACTGCATTACCCTTTTAGATGACCAATTTCTTTTATTCATTAATTGAATAATAGCTAAATGGGTCATCTGAAAATTTAGAATAGGCCCAAAATGTCATTTTAGATGACCCATTTCTTTTATTCATTAATTGAATAATAGCTAAATGGGTCATCTGAAATTTTAAAATAGGCCCAAAATGTAGACCCATTTGATCAAGACCCAAAAATCAAATGAAAATCAGGCCACTAATACAAAATCTAAACATCTAAACTATTTTGAAGATCAAAATACCACAAATAAGGTAGAAAAAGAAAAAAAAACGAAATTTAAAAAAGAAAGCTCAAGCAACAACTTCAACATGATAGAACTTGAAGAATACTAACAAAACAATATAAATCCAGCACCATAACGACTTATATGATTTATAAAAAAGTGATAATGACGGATTTGGATAGAGGATGAGAGGAGAAAATGATTGACATAAATTTTCGGATGAATGGAGGTCGCCGAAAAACTCTGCCGAAAAATTTGTTGACGGGTTTTGGACATAAACTTTACAACAAATGATAGCCCTTGAAGAACTCTACACTTTTACGTAAAGGATATAGGACGGGGATGACTGATGTGCCGCGAAATCGTAGCACATTTGATGCTTAATAACTATGAACTAATACTAGAATTAAGTGATATTTTGGGATTATTTTATGGGTTTGTTAATTGTGTAGGCAGAATCTGGGTTTTACAGAAAAAGAAGCAGAACTGATGTCGACCCAAAGTGAAGTTCACGGCCAATGTAATGAACTGTTAACTTCATAACGGTTCGTGGTTGAGCTCGTGAAAGTGGGGCAGAACTGGGCCCTGAAAAGATGAAAAGCAAAAACAACCAAGTGAAGATCACGGAGGGGTATACGAGCCGTTGTTAGTTCCACGGACCGTGGTACCTATCGTGAAGTTGAACCAGTACAAAAACAGGAAAGAGTTGAAAGAAGGATTGAAGCCCAAGTGAAGACCACGGGTGACTTCACGGGCCGTGGTCCTCACTACGGACCGTGGTAGCTCTCGTATTACATTTTTCAGTGACCAAGTTCAAAGACCCATTCTGGGGAAGCTCCAAGGCAAGACCACGGAGGTCTTCACGGACCGTGAAGACCTTGACGGGTCGTGGTAGTAGCCGTGACAAGGCCCGACAATTCAGTCCTAACTTGATTAGGACTCATTTTAAACATCCTATTTTTAAATTACTTTGGGTTGTTTTTGAGAGGAGTTTTTTTCATCTGACATTTGAGCATGAGGAAGTGCGATTACTTTTAGTTTTGGGATTTTGGGATTCAGATTATTGTGATCAGTTGGAAGTTGTTCATTTTGATCTTGAGATTATCAAGTGGTTGCTGATTTACCAGTTATTTTGTAAGTATCTCATAACATGTTTTTAATAACCAGTATTGATTCTTTGCGTAAAAACATGAGTGGCTAAACGTCATTACTGGTGTGTGTGATCTATGATGACATTCTAATTTCGATTCCGTAAAATGAATAAAAGGCAATCTTTGTTTACAACCTGTAGTTTACAACTTTCATTATCAATTTCGTCTATTGAGTGCATGCTTTAGACAAGCCTGTATCTGGTGTTTGTTCGAGAGAAAAGTATTAGTTTGGAAAAAGCTAAACTAAGTTTACGAATTGGAGTTAAAGTTGGATTTCGAGAGAATTAGAGTGGATATTATCTAATTAGGCTGAGAAGCGTTAGATGTATTAAATTCGCCAAGGTTCTGTAAACATTGACATACCTGACACTCAATTTACGGGAGAGCATTATAATTGTTGTCATAGTGAACACAAAACCTGGTTTCCTTAAATTAATTGAATCAACTTACAATGAGATCTTTTGTGAACCGTGCAACTAAGTTTTGATAGAATACTTTTCAATCAAACCCAAATTTATTTTCCTTGTTAATTGTTTAGGAAATAGTAACGACAATTGAGTAAACGCGACAGTGAAACTTTATCTATAAAGATATTCTCTGTGGGATCGACCTCAACTCAGGATGAGTTCTGTAAATTGACAACAACTATTTATACTCCTTATTAGGGGTGTAAGTTTGGACGTATCAATGACCAAAACGTTGTAAATCTAAAGAAAAAAGTAAAGATTTATGTTTTGTTTTTCTTAGATCTACGGAGTTTGGCTATGGATATGAACGAATGGTTTGCGGATTTGTGTAGAGAAGGGTGAAAGGAAGAAATGGTAAAATTTTGGAGATTTTTTCGACCAAGGGGTGGTGGCCTGCGGCGGCGGTGGCGATGGCGATGGCGGGCCGGCGGCAGGTGGAAGCAAAGGGGAGAAGAAAATAAAAAATGCAAATAAAAAATTTGTTTTTTGGAGTTTTGTATTTTTTGGGTAGGGTCCATAAGAGCCCTTGGATCAAAATATCATGGATGATTGAGATTTAATCTTGAACATTTCTTTTGGACCGGATCAAAATTGATTGGGCCATCAGAATTTGATCTAAATCAACCCAATTCAATCAAAAATTGGGTCATTTGGGCCAATTTAAAAAAAACAATATAAACAAAGACAAACAACCCAAAATACATAACAAAAATATAAGAAAAGACCTTACTATATATTGTAGGAGTAAAATAAACACGTCAAAAATTAGGTGTTCACACAACCTGTTCCTCAACATCTGATCCTACGCCTGAGAGGTCAATGTTACTTTCATCATCAAGGAGTGTATGAATAGTAGCAGCATTATCACCATTAATGTGTGTACTAGCAGTCTGCACTTCCCCTGGATCAGAATTATCATGTGCCTGCAGTTAGTCTGAGACATGTAAGGTAATGTGTTTTCATCAAACACAACATGTCTGGATATGTAGACCCTCCTTGTATGTGGATGATAGCATCTATATCCTTTGTGTAAGCTGTTGTACCCTATGAACACACAAAGGTAAGTCTTTGGACTGAATTTATTGCTACCCTTGATATAGGGAAAACATCTACACCTAAACACTTTTAGGCTATTGTAATCAGGTTGTTCCCCATACAACTTAACAAATTGAGTCACCATCTTTAGGTCTGAGGAAGACATTCTATTAATTAGGAATACTGTAGTGAGGAAAGCCTCAATCCATAGAAACAAAGGTAGGTTAGCATGAAGTAGTAGAGTTAAGCCAATCTCCCCAATATGCCTATGTTTTCTCTCTGCAACTCCATTTTGTTCAGGTGTGTTAGGACATGAAATATGTCTCACAATGCCATAATCTTCCAAATGCTTGATAGAGTCTATTTGGATAAACTCACCACCTTCATCACACTGAAAAATCTTAATCTCTTTAGAAAATTATTTTTTCACCATTTTCTGGAATTTTACAAAGATCTCAAAAAATTTAGGTTTCTTTTTCAGTGGATAAATCCATGTATATCTCATGTGATCATCAACAAAAACGACATAATATTTCATATGTTGGGAAGATTCGATAGGAGTAGGTCCCCATAAATCACAATGAATTTTCAATAAAGGTTCTTTCTCAAACCAAATGGAAGTTTACAACTCTTTCCCAACTGACAACTCGAACAAACACTAGGAATTTTATTCCAACTACTGATATTGATGCAACTATTACTATTCAAAACTTTTAAAGACTTCAAACTAGGGTGTCCTAATCTAGTATGTCACATGTTGTCTGACGTGTTCCAATCGTGTGCAACAGTTAAAACATAGAGATTGCTATCTTCCAAAGCATATAGTCCATTCTCTTTAGTTACCTTGGCCAGCAGTGTCCTTGTCTTCTTGTCCTTTTCAACAAAGTTAGTTTCATCAAGTTCAAGAGTGCAACAATTATCCTTTGCAAGCTTACTAACTAAGAGTAAATTTTTATTAATCTTAGGGACTACAAGAACTTCTTTTAACTTTAGACTTGATCCGGATATGTTCCCAACATGTGTTATGTCTAACTTTGATCCATTCCCAATAATGATTTTATCTGGTCCATTGTAGTGTTTAAGATTAGTTAGGATACCTGTGTTATGTGTGATATGGCTACTTGCTCCTGAGTCCACATAGAAGGTGTCATCAGTAGTGTTTTGTAGATTAGTAGCAGCTAATGCTTGTGGTAGCTCATCTGCGGCTTGGTAAGAGTAATCCCACCTGTAGAAACACTTAAGAGCAGTATGGTTATTCCTACCACAAATTTGACACGCATCAGTATTGTTCCTCTCATGACTTCCACTTGAAGGACTGTTCTGAGGACCTGGTCCGTTTCTGCTGTTATAAGAACCTATTCCTTGTCCAGCAGGCTTAAAGCCTCTTCCTCTAGAATTGAAATTATTGTTTCCTCTTCTTTGAGAGTAGTTTCCTCTTTCCCGGCCTCTTTGGGCAGAGAATGACATGTTATGGTTTTGTTGAGGCACTTCTTCTTCATCCTCCCTCATATCAAAACCCCTGAGAGCATTAACAAATTGATTAAGAGTAGGATATGGTGTCTTACCTAGCATGACAGTCCTGAAGGTCTTGTACTTAAGACCTAGACCTCTAGCAAAATTAATCACTTTGCTATCTTCATCTACAAGCTTGTGAATGGCTGCAAGGCCATCATATATGCCTTTGAATTCCTTAATATATTCGTCAATTGTTTTGGTTCCTAGCTTCACACTTTGCAGTTGTTGTTTGAGCTGGAACTCCTTATCTTTTGTTGCTTGAAGATAAGCTTCTTCCAATCATTCCCACATCTTCTTGGCAATTGAGCAGCCTACGATTAAGTACATGCTTTCTTCTGTCAAGGTGTCTGAGATCCAACTCTTTAGCAACACATCCTTATCCTCCCGGTCATCAACAATATTGTTGTCTTCTGCACTCTTCTCGCCTGCTACAACTTTCTCAGTAGTCTGTCCAGTGGAACAAGTATCTTTAGGTGGTTCTGTGATGAGGTAGGTTAATCTCATCACTTGAATCAATTGAGATATTTGTGTCCTCCATATAAGATAGTTCGTTGGCTTAAGTTTAATAGAGCAGGACGAAATAAGATGATGAAGTGAAAATGTCGAAAAAGTGTTGGTAAAAGAGGCCATTGCGGTTCGATATTGTGATTATTTTGGTTTTGATATAATACGTTAAAGAGCATAAAAGTTTTATTACTCTGATACCATGTAGAAATATCACCTCTAGGATTAGAGAAATCAAGACTTGTATTGATAATTGAATGGTTGAGTTACATACTTCTTATATAGGAGAAGAGTCCTATATTAGCTACACTAGAAATCCTAATACAACACAAATATATTATTTACACCTTATCCTAGTCGACTACATCAGCTTTAGTCGTACAAAATATAGACTTGTACATAGATTAAAATTTAGTAGTCTAGTCCTAGTGTAACTCTAACTCTAACTCGTCAGTCAGCTTCCTTGAACCTGTTCCTTTGACAAGTTCTATCAGCTTCCTTCAACAGTTTTGAGAACTTTTTAGCATTAAAATCCGACTTACCCCGCTATAGCGATCCAACACACGAAATTAGAGACTCGTAAACCTTCCAAAAAGCTTTGATTTCACAACATACCTTCGACCCTTGACGCTTTATACTAACCCCTTCAGGCCAAGTTCGATACCGGGAGTTTAACTCACCTGAATTAAATTCCAAAAGGCCTTATGAGTTCCTTAATGTCTTAGCTACTAAAAACATGAATCAAGCTTAGACTTATCACTCAACTCATTTTCAAATTTTCCTAGAACTCACATCTCTCAGATTCCGTCTAAAACTAGCCTAATCTAGAATTTTTAAGTCTCTACCTAAAATATTTTTGATCCAATTATCCTATAATTGGTCTATCCATAACGATCGAAATGGATTATTCAAGAAAGCAATGCCTCAAACTATAAAATCAATTGGGCCAGTTAGCACTAGGATATGCATAAAGATGCAACAAGTATAATATAAGTACAAGAACACGTGTACTTAAAAGGCATCATAAACATAACAAGCAAGGATTAAAAAGTTGTCATAAAAGAGTATAAAATGTATTCACTAGCTAAGTCATGCGTCTCAATCCATTCATTCATGGGAAACGGAGAGAATGGAGCTAACCAAAATCATTCGATAAATGCTAACAATGACATCAAGGCCCATGTTTTCATTGCCCGAACTATTTCACAAAAGGCTGCAAGGTACCTATACTACACTACATGTATATTATATATATTATTTTCACTAGATCACTTTGTCACATGCATATGCCTATATACACAAACATTACATTATTCACTAACTACTTCCATTTTGTAAAATATATATTACATACATATACTATCATATACCTATTTTCCAATACACCATACGCAATTACACATATATTCTTTCTCATATTGTGTATATACATTATTGCAATATCTTTTTTTTCCTACAAGTTTGAGGTGTATACTCGTAACCGCATTAAACTATTTTTTTGGTATTTTTTTGGTCACTAAGAAACAATCCTCTCAATTCAAGATCAAAACAAACATCAGAGAAAAAAGACTATATATAATGGATTTCAAGTATAAATTGATGAATTGTCTCATGCTATTTGGTACCTTAAAACATAAAAATATTTATGCCTCAATACATTGAATATACACTCTAATCATGTTTCATTAGTTTCGAGTAATATACACGATAGTCACAACTTTGATTGTTGGTCTCCACAATATCATCAGAAAACAATGTATGAGAAGCTTTACATCACCTTCAAAATGCAAATACATGCCGATCAACTTCAAGTTACACATCAATAATAATATACCCAACATAATTCCACAAGGATAAATAAAACATTTTTATAAACTCGGGTAATGATCTAATTTGGGAGAGAAGGGGTCAGCTATTTTGCTAGAATACAAAAATAATACAAAATTTTGTCATAATCAAGTATTGCAAGGCATAAACTACTTATTACTATTAGGCATTTGATTTGAAAGTAAGATTAAGTTGTTTCCTGAATGCTTCTTTACCTGCAAGTCATCAAAACTTTGAATTAAAATAAGTAAATTACTGAATAAAGATAACTCCATAAGTGCTCAACTATTTTACTATCATTATACCACCACCAGCTACCGCCTACCCATATGAAGGTCGTGGTAGTATGATGTACTACAGCCTTTGCAAAGTCTTCCCAGTGCCTGGTGGGCCATATATAGAGCAACACACCATGGGAAGAATTTAAAATAGAAACTAGAAAAAAATGACAGAGAATAAGAGATCAAGTAAGAGGAATTCATATCTCATGTATGGACATACCCAATGCAAGCATAATCTTAAGGTTTAAAGGTTGACTTGTCTTAACCAAACTATCTTGGAAATTGGGGACTTAATGAAAATAAGGCTATTAATAGGATAATCATGTATGATGCTAGAATTACAATAATTATGCTTTAATCTGATCAATACGATTAGAAAAAGTAAGTCTTAGCGACACAACATGCACTAGGCCATGTTAACCATTAAATCATAGAGTTCATAGGCAAGATGCATCACCATCACTAGTAGAGAGAGTTGCATAAGAGCAGGGGTATATGTTTGGAAATAATTCCAACTCCTTTTACGAGGGAACAGTTAAAAGTAATATAGTCCCAAAGCAAGAATATCCTTAAGTGAATGAAACTTGTTTGCTATAAAAGTAAATTCCAGTATCATAGACAAGATGTTCACACTCCCAACAAATTTTACCTAGCACACTAGTAGAGAGAGTTGCATAAGAGCAGGGGTATATGTTTGGAAATAATTCCAACTCCTTTTACGAGGGAACAGTTAAAAGTAATATAGTCCCAAAGCAAGAATATCCTTAAGTGAATGAAACTTGTTTGCTATAAAAGTAAATTCCAGTATCATAGACAAGATGTTCACACTCCCAACAAATTTTACCTAGCACACTAGTAGAGAGAGTTGCATAAGAGCAGGGGTATATGTTTGGAAATAATTCCAACTCCTTTTACGAGGGAACAGTTAAAAGTAATATAGTCCCAAAGCAAGAATATCCTTAAGTGAATGAAACTTGTTTGCTATAAAAGTAAATTCCAGTATCATAGACAAGATGTTCACACTCCCAACAAATTTTACCTAGCACACTAGTAGAGAGAGTTGCATAAGAGCAGGGGTATATGTTTGGAAATAATTCCAACTCCTTTTACGAGGGAACAGTTAAAAGTAATATAGTCCCAAAGCAAGAATATCCTTAAGTGAATGAAACTTGTTTGCTATAAAAGTAAATTCCAGTATCATAGACAAGATGTTCACACTCCCAACAAATTTTACCTAGCACA
>JAJOOR010019641.1:0-14248 GCA_036250505.1 Solanum acaule | reverse complement strand
CCCCCCCCCCCCCCCCCCCCCCCCCCCCCCCCCCCCCCCCCCCGATTAAGCGTAAAATGAAATCATTTTTACGTTTCAAGCTTTCACTAATCTATGGTGATGACAACAATAACAAGTAGGGGTGGGCGTTCGGTTCTTCGGTATTCGGTTTTAGAAAAGTGTGCACCATATTTCATAACAAACCAGATCGGTTCGGTTCAGTTTTTTCTACTTCGGTTCGGTTTAGTTCGGTGTTTTTAAATCGGTTTTTCAGCATGAATAAAAATAAAGAGGGAATATGATAAAGTATTAAGAGTTTCATATGTTTAATTTATAATTAAGAAGACGCTGCATAGATGATTCTTTAACTAGAAGAATTCAAATTTTGTTTTTGTTTCTAGCAAAGATGCCAAAGGATTTGTTAATTAGATGGATTATTTACCCTCCCATGTTGCTACAGAGATGACCAACTAAATATACAGCGACAGAATCGGCAAACATATGTAGATAAATGGTAAAGAGCACACAACAATTATCTTTACTCACAAAACAAGCTCTACAAAGACTTGTCCACACATTTTTTTTATAAAAAAAACACAACACCATCAAACGGCACTATCTCTTTGGATACATGATTCAAAACATTCAAAGCATAGACTTTAGGTCTTTAAGGTTTACACTTTACTGTTTTGTCATTTAAAAATTGAAATGGGCCAGGCAAATATTTTGAGTCAAAATATATAAGTATTATTAAGTAATATAATTTAAATATTTTTAAATTTATTTAATAAAACTTCGGTTCTTCGGTGCATCATAGTTTCGGGAACCTTACACCGAACTCCAAACCAAAGAACCGAAGTTCCGAAAATAAAGAACTGACATTGTACCAAAACACTGAAGAACCGAATAGTTCGGTTCAGTTCGGTTTTTCGGTTTTCCGACATGAATAATGGAAGCAGAATCAAACGAGGTGTTCTTTTGTTCGCTTTTAGCAACTTTATAGAAATAGTTTAGAATTTGCTTATTAACTTTTAATTAAATAATTACATTTAAGTTTTATTTCAAATTTTAATGAAAAGATAGAAAAAGTCAAATTCATCGAAAATTCAATTAGCTACTAAACTAAATTTCTAATTAAGAATGTAATTTAATTAGCTTAGACAATTTAGACAACAAGTTAATAACTTAGAGTACTAATAAAATAGGAGTGTTTTATTATAAAAGATTATAAAATGCAGCTGTGGGGATTCGAACCCACCCCTACAGTGAGAGCAAGAGAGCCTCACACCACTGGGCTGTAGCATCTTGATGTGTTTAGGAGGGCCAACGTACTAGATTCAACCATTGCAAGTAATATTTTACTTATATATACGGTATAATTTTTTGGCAAAGGGTGTCCAATTGGACACATTCGGGACACTGTAGCTCCGCCACTAGTGGAGCACCATGAGATCTCAGGTTCAAATCCCAGTAGACAAAAACGCTAGGTGATTTTTCTCATCTCTTCTAGCCTTGGGTTACAGTAACTTATAAGACTACAAAAATGAAGGCTAAATTAGCGTTTACAACATCAAAAACGAAAACTGTCGAACGACTGTATGTTGAACTAGGGGACAAATGTGGAGATAAGAAATTGTACAGGCTCGCAAAGGCAAGAGAGATGAAGGCTAGAGACCTGGATCATGTGAAGTGCATCAAGGATAGGAAGACAAGTTGTTAGTGGAAGAGACCCTCAATTAGCAAAGATTGCAAGCTTACTTCTATGAATTATTGAATTAAGTAGGGGACAAAGACACTCCAAGATTCGAGATTTTGGGTATTGTAGGTGTGTTAAGGTTGAGGAGGTTAAGAGTGCTATTAGGAAGATGAGCAAGGGAAGAACAACCGAACCAAATGAAATCTCGATAGAATTTTGAAACAGTGCAGATAGGGCATGTATGGAGTGGTTAACTGGTTCGGTTAATGTCATTTTTACAACAATTAAAATACCCGAAAATGGAGGTGGAGTAAAATGGTTCGTTGGACAAGAACAAGGGTGATATCCGAAATTCCAACAATTATAGGGGTATCAAGCTGCTAAGCCACACAATGAAAGTTTGGGAGAGAGTAGTGAAAGTGAGGGTAAGTAGGGGTGTGTCCATCTCCGAGAACTATTTCGAATTCATGACTTGAAAATCGACTAAAAAAGCCATCCATCTTGTGAGGAGACTGGCAGAGAAATATCGAGAAAATAAGAGGGATTTATATGGTGTTCATTGACCTTGAAAAGGCTTACTACAAAGTCTTGAGGGAAGTCCTTTGGCAATGTCGGGAGGTTAGAGGTGTACAAGTAGCTTACATATAAAGTACACATATAATGGAGCCAAAACTCAGGTGAGAATGTTGGGAGGAGATTGGACCAGTTGAGATGGAGTTGCACTGGGGATTAGTTCTTAGCCTGTTACTGTTTGCCTTAGTGGTGGATAAATTGATGCGGTATGTTCAAGACGAGGTGCCTCAGTGTATGTTATTTGTGGATGACATTATACTGATTGATGAGACATGTAGTGGAGTTAATGCCAGGTTGGAAAGGGGAAAACAAACTCTAGAGTCTAAAGGGTTCAGGTTGAGCAGGACCAAAACACAGAGTATTTGGAGTGCAAATTCAGTGATGCCATCCATGAGGCAGGCGTGGTTTGGAGTGCAAAACAGAGTAGTTCACACTGATGTCTTCCATGTCTTTGTTCATCTGTGTTTTCGAAAAGGATCTTCATAATCTGTGTTCTCTAATGCTTGTGCAAGTTCTCTACCTTTGGTTAATCTTTTCGTTTCCTAATTTTATTTAATAAATAGTTTTCTTTTATTACTTATTCTAGTGCTGCTTTTGACTGCAGATGGTGGAATATTTTAACAAAAAGGCTAATATTTCAGGCCATGCTCCTCTTGGTAGCTTTAATGTAGCATTCAGTTTCACTGGTGCAAAGCATTTTGATGCTACCACTACAAAGGCACTTTGTATGGATGGATATTTCATACCACTTGCTAGGCTTCAACTTATAAACTCACCGCTAGTATTACAGGAAAGTGTTAAAAGAGCTGTCCCAGCATCATGGGACCCACCTGCATTAGCAAGGTTAGAATTTCTCATTACTTTTCTTTCGACAAGGGAAATTTGCTTATATAGTTGACATGTTAATAACTTTTAGAACCTCTATTGTTCGTTAACAAGGGTTACCTCTGTCTCTTACAGCTTCATTGAAAATTTTGGGACTCACATAATTACATCTGTAACTATTGGTGGTAAAGATGTAATTTATGTTAAACAGCACCTTTGATCACCTCTTTCCACAATGGAAATAAAAAGTTATGTTCATGATATTGGAAATCAGAGGTTCTTCAGCACAAGTTCAGGTTTATTGAAATACAAGGATAAGGCTAGTTCCGCCATTTTCTTTGTTTTCAAACTTTATAATTTATTCCTTTTTGTCTGTTATTTTTATGAAAACTGTTGTTTTAGACTGTTTCCTTTCAAATAAAGTGCTTGTCTTTTGTCTTCTGATGTCTTCTTTATCCACAAATTTCCCAATCCCTTTCCTCAATTTAATTGTGCAGTCTAGCGATCCGTCAATATTCAATAGCCAAGGCATATTTCCCCAGCCCACTAATGCTCCATATATTGCTGGAAATGGCAAAGAGGTTTGTGGCATTTCTTTTCTTTTCTTCTGGTTTTTATTGCTTTTTGAATAGGTGCAACAGTTATGTGTGATCTTTTCTACTGCTGATGGGTCATTCTCAAGAGAAATGTCATAGAATCTAATGCTCATTTGAATGTCAAGAAGGAAGGACCCTTGGTCCTCTTAATAATTGATTTTTCATGTAATTGTTTTTGTCATGTTATAGTACCACAAACTTTTAGATATTGCGTCCAACTCCATTTATGTAGAGGACGTCATGTTTTCGGAGTTTGTAACTACCAAGATGCTTGAGAGTTATGAAATAATAATATGTTCTATACAATTCCAAAGTTTTAACAGTTCAAATTCATTTACAATTGTTTTTTCAGTCAAAATTTACTTATAAAGACAATTTTAGTTTTTACATCTTTCTGTTACCAAATTTGTAAGTCAAATTAGTTCTTAATCTGTGGTCCCATTAAATTGTGTCAATTAGTATTATGTTCTCCAATATGATTTCTTGCCATAGGTGTACCTTGGTCAGTTGACCGTGATGCAAAATCATAATTTACGGTTTATTCCTGAAGGTTGTTTTTGTTCAAAAGCTACCACATGTATACTGGTATGCTACCTTGACCAGCCAATTGTCTGATGTATCATGATTCTCCTCTCTCTCTTCACGGAGAAGCAATTGATATCCCTTGCTTTGCTTTCAAATTCCAATCCATTTGATGTCCGCCACCCTGGCCCTCCTCCTTCCTCCATTTAGCTGTAACGACCAGACGCAGGAAGCAGTTCCTCTATGGCAAATTGGAAATGTCGAAGTAGGCTGTGGCTTATAAATAGGAAGATAAGGCGTTAGTGGACCAACTTGACAGGACCCTCCTTTGCTCTATCTAACTTGGTGTGCGCTCCTTCTGGCCGTGTGAGAACATATTCGGACAAGCGCACTACTCATATCGGTTCTAGAAGCTCTCAGTCATCATCCTGCTGTCACTCCACACCTAAATCCATAAAACATCATACTGACCAGCATTTTTTCAGGACTGTGATGATGGGAAAATCCTATCTACATACTTCATCGTGTTGCCATATTAGAAGTAGCAGATTTGTTTAATTGGGACCTTTTATGTAACGAGTTCCATTGCTCATTATTTTCTTGATTTTTGGTTTTCCATTTCTGTTGCAAGAATTTTCTTCACTGGGGAAGTGACCCGTATATTTGTCCTAATGGAGTGCATCTGTCTTCCATTATTACATCAAAACGCAATGTAAAACATTTAAGTGTCAATATTAGGTCTTATTAGTGTTAAATTTCTTCACATTAGGTTTGTTGCTAAGTTTTGGTATTGTTTTTTTTTGGGGGTTTAAACAGATTCATGATTTTATTTTGTAAGACCGACCAGTTTCTTGACTGCTCTTAAACATCTGTAAAATTTGATTTTACTGATCTTGCCAGTAATGCTAGACAGTAGTTTGAATCTGGTTATTTCCTTTCAATGTATCTGATGCAGGATGTCACAGTCATTTTTAGACGAAGAGGAGGAGATGATCTGGAACAAAGCCACACCCAATGGGCAAAAACTGTCAGATCTTCTCCAGATGTCATTGAGATGTCATTCGACCCTATAACTCTTCTGCTTGAAGGAATCAAAGGCAAGGAGCATTTGGAGCGTGCTATAAGTCTTTATCTCGAATGTAAGTTATCTTGGTTATTTGTAAAAAGTTATATTCTTTATCAAAGTTTTGACATTTCTTTGATTCAAAATGTCGACAAATGACTCTAGCTTTATGATTGCTTGCAGACAAGCCTCAAATTGAAGAGCTGAGATATTTCCTAGAGTTTCAGGTCCCAAGGGTATGGGCCCCTGTACAGGACAGATTTCCAGGCCAACAACGGAAGGAACCTGTTTGCCCGCATCTGCAGTTCAGCATGATGGGACAAAAGCTCTATGTTAGCCAAGAACAAGTATGCTGATTTCTGAATTTGGAAATAGAGTTTTTGTCAAATGTTAAATTTATTTTATACTGATGGAGAAAATGATAAGTTTTGTCCTGAAAGTTTGTCCGACTTGAGCTTACGTCCAACAAAGCTATCAATCATAAATCAATGTTTGTCCTAGTGTTACAACCTAAGGGTCCATTAGGTTAGCTTCATTCGATTTTAATTTAGTGTGATACCTATTACTGATTTTCTTATTCCATTTAGATTAAAAGAGCTGTAATTTATGATATGAGCTTTGAATAATTTTGAAGTTAAGGGTTAGAATTGAAAGTCATCCTATATGTATCTTCATCTGATAGTCTCATTTTAATCCATCCCAGGCTCTCTTATCCCATTTACTAAATTATCAATGTTCTGAGCTAATGTTGTTTCACTACAGGTGTCAGTGGGGCGTAAGCCTGTGACTGGCATGCGGCTAACTCTTGAAGGTTCCAAGTCAAATCGATTATGCATCTATCTTCAACATCTGACTAACCTTCCAAAGATCCTTCTGCCATGTTGGGACACTCATGTAGCAATTGGCGCTCCAAAGTGGCAGGGCCCTGAAGAGCAAGATAGTAGGTGGTTTGAGCCAGTGAAATGGAAGAACTTTTCCCATGTTAGTACTGCACCAATTGAGTGTCCTGAAACGTTTATAGGTGATGATCACTCTGGTGTGTACATAGTGACGGGAGCACAGCTTGGTGTCTGGGACTTTGGGTCAAGAAATGTGTTGTATATGAGGCTTCTGTATTCAAGGTTACCAGGATGCACTATACGTAGATCACTGTGGGACCATACCCCAAATGATAAGGCAAACAAAAAGGTCAATTGTGAGAATAACAATGGCGATGCAAGTTCTGTTACAGGGGAGAATATTATAGGCAATAAGTTGGCAAAGTTTGTTGACATGACCGAGATGAGTAAGGGGCCTCAAGATCCTCCTGGCCACTGGTTAGTAACAGGTGGAAAACTTGGTGTCGAAAAGGGGAGAATTGTTTTGAGATTGAAGTATTCCTTGTTAAATTATTAGTTGATATTGCTTCTAAACATGCTGCATTTCGTTCTACAAGGAAGTAGTAATGGTGTTTTGGTGTATATGGTTCGGGTTTTCTTCTTGTTTTGTATGTATACCATCATTGTTTGATGGTAGAGGTCCCTTCGGAGAAGAATGTATACCTTAGGTAGTTATGATGTATAAATTTCTTCAATTTTTGTCACAATTGTATGTTTTCATCATGTGTAGTAATATGTAGGAAATGCTACTTCCAGCTAATAAGAGAACAAATCAAGAACAACTGCAGTTAAGTATAATCACCAGCAGAGCTACAGCCTATAAATCAATATATGGTACTTCTCTATCAGAAGCTGCGCTAATTCTTATTTTTCCAACACTAAAGTTCTCATCTCTATGGCCATATGCAAGCTGGAAAGAAAGATATCTGTATGAATCGCACTTGTATTTACATTTTGATCAGTACATAGCTCTGATAATAAAGATGTCAAATTCATCTGAATAGACTCTTTAGATTTGTTTCAAAGATTGTTCTCTACGCTCTCATTGTCTAATGTATCTGTGATCTCATCAACCACAAGTTTTTCTAATCGAGTCACGAGACAGTTGGTTGATTCACTCAGTTCTTGGTTTTCTTGTCGCAGATTTTCAATTTCATCCATTAGTTTCTTGTTCTGTTCTTCAAACTTTAGACTCGAGAATAGTTGGTTTTTCAGAATCTTGTTCTCTCTTGTCAAGTCACCAATTTTGTTCGTTAGTTGAATTATCTGCTCTTGTAGAGTCTGGCTTTTCTTCTTCTGCAGATCATCCTCCCAATCGTCCTGCGTAAACAGACGTTAACATCCCATGCATTTAGTCATATTCAAAAAAACCAAATATATAAGCAAGAAAGATAAAAGATTGTCAAGCTCACATCACTACTGATTAATATAGCCACATTTGCTCCTGAAGTTTGTGAACGGTCTGTGAGTTCTTTTTCTTTATCCAAATAGTGACATGCAGAAGATCCTGATACAGTTTCACGCAAACTAACTGCATCAGAAGAAAGATTTTGCATTCCGTATGCTAGTCTGTTACTTTCACTCTCTGATTCAGATTCCAGGTCAACGATCAAATGACCCATCGACTGATATCCAGTTGTCACAGTATGGTCCTATCAATTGGAAGGAGTTAATCTACAAAAAGTTAACTAAACTGGCAAAGAATGGATCACTATTGTAACTTATTTGGTTAAAAGAGCTTGAAGCTCAAAAATATATGGCAAAAGAGGAAGAAAGACTTACAATAGGAAGCGGAGTATCCACTAAAGATCGTGTGTTCAGGTCAGGCCATGTTCTCTTTTCTGCCACTATCAACTCTTTGATTATGTCACTATTGGACTCATCAGAAGTCAGTTCAAGGCTCCAAACTATCTGCAGAGAGAGCGAGAGTGACTAGAAGTTAATTTTCCGAAGCATAATACAATTCTTTATGCTTTTGGAATCACTGTTTGATATTGATGAGAACACAAACTTTGGTGTGTTTGAGAAGCTATGAATGGAAGATAAGAAGACAACAACAGAAGGAAAATGTACATATATAAGGAAAGGGAAAGAAAGAAAAACAACACTGAAGAAAAAATATCAGAAAGCCTCAACTTCATATTCCTAACTTTTCTTTCATTTACTGCTGTCTGTGAACCCAAGCAACACGAAAAGTAGACCAGAGGGTCTGTTTAATTTTTCTCTCTTTCTTGCATTCGGAATTATAGCCAAGTAGGCATACACTCAAAAGAATGATTCATTTTGCTAATATATCAATTCCAAAATAACCAAGGAAAGTTCTATGGTTCATCCAGACTTCCCAAGATAACAAAGACACAATTTTCTCACGACCGGAAAAGACAGAAAGTAAATTCAGATCAGAAAAAGTGGAACAGAAACTGTTGTAAATCTTATTACCTGATTAATCTCTAGTTCTTTGAATTTGGTCGTGAACCATTGTCTATGATGAGATTTAGTACTTTCCCAATTGCAGATACGGGGGAATGTAGAGCGGTAGTTCAGTAAACGTGGACGAGCAATGTCAATGTGTTCATAGCACCATATCTATTCAAATAACAGTAAAGACTTGAGGTTTCTGTTTGGAGTTAATAGAGTGGATACAATGTATCATTTGTCATAAAATACTTGTCGTCAAAAGAGTTGTTACATAGGTAACACACAAATTAGTTGAGGTTATTCAAACAAAGATTAGAGATTGTTAAACTTACTTGAAGAAAAATAAGACAACCTCCAACATATTGTAATTTTTCCTTCTTTCTCCTGCACAACCAGTGAAATACATCTGCAAGAACAGCTGCTCCCCAAGCAAAACTGTTCACTTTATCAATATCTCGGAGAAGATATACATAGCGAGAATCAATTTTGCCATTTGTATTTGGAAAGAGAAATGTTCCAAACATGTATAACAAGAAAGACCTCACAAAATCTTCATCGTTGGTCTCAGCAAGGGAATCAAGTCTTTGCTCTAATGATGCAACCGTGATTTTTCTATTCCACAGGGCAACATTATATTCTCTTTCTAGATCTAAGAAAGGTGTATCTTCTCGTAAAAGAACAGGATTTCCTGACACTCGTAATCCCAAAATTAACGCAACATCCAGGAGAGATATGGTTATCTCGCCTGGAGGAAGTACAAAAGCACGTTTCTCGTAATCCCATCTTTCCATTAATTCAACTAATAGGTTTTTGGAAAGCATTTGAGTTTGAATGAGGAACAAATTTCCAAATCCAGTCCTACTTATGGAATCCTTTTGACTATCTGTCAACTTCTTTACACGTTTTAGAAAGGATGGCAAAGAGAATCTAGTACTGAAGTTTCCAACCTGAAAACAATACAACATTTTTGAAACTCTGTAGAAATGTGCTCGACTATCTTTCACATTGATGTACACAAACTAATTGAACGGATCGTAAAAAAGTTGGCCACAGTTAGAGTTGCATTACGAATATTCAGTAACCTGATGGGCTTATTATTGTTAAAGCGCATAGCCAGGGGAATAGACCTAAGATTCATGAACATTCTAAAGAAATGAACAAATCATAAATTAAAGAAGCTCCAATTCAATCCCTTTTGTTTTTATAACCATGGTGTACGTGCTTAGCTCACATGCACCTCAACTAATTTCACCGGATATAGTAACTTTGTTCATCAAAGCTTAACCAAATGAGAAAAAATTACCTAGTGCTTTTGCATCTACCGGGATTTGAACTTGAAACTTTATGATTTTCAATGCACTTCATGGATCACTAGACCACATCCTTGAGTGCAGCTCCAACCCAAGCTCTCGAAAACCAGAAAGTACAGATAAGCTGGCATTTCCTTAGTAAGATAGGGACCAGGGTGTGTTTGGTATGTCAAAAATATTTTTCAATTTTCCCATGTTTGGCTGGCCAAAATGTTTGGAAAATATTTTCTCTAGGAAAACAATTTCCTTAAAAGTGAGGAAAATGACTTCTTTAATGGAAGTAGGGAAACAAGTTGCATAAGTGACATCCCAAGTTTATCGTCTCCTCTCCGCCCACCCAATTCCCCTCAACCCTCCCCCGTTGACCATCACCCCCACCCCACCCCCTCACCCCAACTCCCCTTCACATCCCGTCACCATAGTGTTTTGCTATATAACATATAAATGCTCTTGAGATAATATTTTCTTGCTTACATACCAAACAGTAGAAAATAAGTAAGAAACACACTTATTTTCCAAAAATACATTTTCTAGGAATTCATTTTCCGTGGAAAACATTTTCCTTCCTACCGAACACACCCATTCTTTCTTCTTTTTTGTCGGATTGAGAAAAAATCCTTATATTTGGCTATCTTATCTCCAAGTAAAACTGGAAAAATGACTTCAATCACTCATGGGTAGAAATATATCCAAACTCTTACTCTATATCACTTACTTTCAAACAATATTTACGCATCAATATCAATCCCTAATATCCGAAAAATGTGTCAAAGTCTATCTCCATGCCTTATTTTACAGTGTACTATTATCAGATGTCACAAACCTATATACCTTTCTTTAAAATAAAATAAAATTATACATTGGGGAAATGGTGAGCAGTTTACAAGGTGAAAAATTGAATCTTTATCAACTGAAATTTCAGGTAGCTAACCAACTGAGCTCCAAGATTTGTATACCTAACCAGACTCTAGAAAATGATTTCCCAAAAAATCAAAGCATTTTCATATCTAATTTGAAGTACTATACTAGAATTCACCAAATTTTTATACCTACCCAACAACTCTGGACAAATATTTTCAAAAATAAAACATCAATTCCGACACCGAAAAATTAAAAATATATTGGCATTGGAGAAGGTAATGTACCGATTTGACGCCCGGATTTTGAACCATTGAAGTTCTCATCTTTCTCTTTGAATCATGTCCGGGGAAGGCAGAAACTTGCTGGAGAAGCTGTTAAATGGCGCCAAAATAAAAATATACAGTATATATAATGAAAAAATAAAAGGCTATTTTTTAAAGAAGTTTGAACCTTTTCGGCCCATTAATGTTGTGGCCCAAAACCTTATTGAGAGTTGGAGCTGGATAAAATTGGTAAATAGCCATTTTAAAGGAAAAACTATATAATTACACAAATATTCTTACCATAAATATTAATCAATTCTATAGTTTGAAATAATTAAATATTATCTCACTAAAAACATATACTAGTTAATTAGCTAATATATCTATAGTTTGAATTAATTATGGCTCGCAACTTAATTTTAGTTTTAATTACGTCACTTGTCTTCTTTTATACATATACAAATATGAATTACACACGCACGCACGCGCGCGCACACACACACACACATATATATATATATATATATATACACAAAATTATATGACATATATACAAATACAATTACCCTCTGTCCACTCTCTGACCTTTCTCGCTCGCCTCTCTCCTCTCTCTCCCAATCTCGCTCACCTCTCTCCTCCCTCTCTCAATCTCTCTCGTCATATATACAAATACATATGTATATAAGTATATACAATTATTTGACAGATATACATATACAGTTTGTCTCTCTCCACTCTCTACCCTCTCTCGCTCGTCTCTCTCCTCTCTCTCCCGATCTCGCTTGCCTCTCTCCTCCCTCTCCCAATATCGCTTGCCAAATATACCGTAATACCCCATAAATTTTTTGAGCTAAGACTTGAACCGATCTTCGTTGTGAGTAGGATTTTACTAAGGAATTTAAAACTTCTTAAGTATTAAGGTCAGCCCACTAGATGTAGCACCTTGAGTTTCAAAAAGAACTAAATTGGAAATAGCAAAAATATGAAATTTTGCAAGTTAAGCAAAGTATGAGTTTTGGGTTGACTTCAAACGACTATAAATCCTAGCTCAGGATGATTTAGGTGTGCTACCAGATATCGTAAGAAAGATCTTTGAATTATCTTTCCAACGCCACCACGTTTGCTCAGTTTTGAGTTTGTATGAGGGAGATATGTCCATTCGAAGTTGGGCTGTCTAGATAAGAAAAGTCAAACCGGATTTTAGAGGGGTATTTTGGTCTTTTCCTTACCAAATCAGATTTAATTCATTTTGTAGTAAGGTTTTAATGGTCTAATCCTATTAGGTTCAGTTTTATAATCCTAAAATTAGCCTAGGGTTTTAGTTGAGAGTTCAAGAAGAGAAAATGGGAGAAAAGAGGAGAGGATCAAGCGTTTGTCGAGATTCTTGTGTATTGTTGTGGATTTTCGCCATGGGTTTGATCCCTAAGAGGTATGTAAGCTCCCATAGTGTTGGATTTTTTCTCCCACATGCCAATCATGTTATTTTCAGCGCAATTTCGTTCTTAAAGTTGAAGGATTAGAGTTATTGATGAGTTCTTGATAGGTATTCTTGAAGTTCATTCTAAATCTTGTTGTATTGGGGTTTTGATGATTTCTTGAGATGAAATTTAGTAATTTGAGTGTTGTTTTGAGTACATTCGAGTGTATTTATGTTAAGTAATCGAATCAAAGTGATTGGGGAAGAAACCGTTCGATTCTAGGAGAGTTATGGTGAGAAAACGAGCAAAGAAAGTCGTCAAAGTTTTCTGGGTTGGGGCCTGGCGTGTCACGCCAGCCAGAGAGCCCCAACCACTTCTCTGAATGTTAGGGGCTGGCGCCCCGCACCACTCAGAGCGCTAGGGTCGCCTGCCCCCACCCTTTTATCATCGTTTCGTCTGTTTGAGTTCTTTCAAAGGGTACATTTAATCCCCTTTGATTCTAAACACTCTAAACTACTTCTAAACGCCTAGAAATCATTCATAACATGATCATAACCTTGAAATCATAATTCAAATTCAAGGTAGAGTTAAGAGTTAAGTTTTGAGAGTTCATTCAAACATTTTGAGAAAGTCCCTTTGAGTCTTTTTTAGGAGTCTTCTACAATTTCTAGTTACTTGTTTCAAGACTCGAGCAAGTGAGTATGAGAATGAGAAGAGTTGTATCATGAGTTCCATAATGTTATGTAGACCTACGAGTCAAGTCGTTCATGCCCATAAATTCCGCATGAACTCCATAAGTTGAGTATCTATGAGATGAGTAATATCTACATGTACTAAGTCTTAAGTATTGAGTTTCAAACCCCTTTGAGATTACATTCCTAATCATGGGACTATTACATGTTACCCATGAAGTCCTTGAGTTGGGTTATTCATGTCCATAATTCCGCATGAACCCTATAAGTCGAGCAGTCTTGAAACGAGAAGTATATTTTAGTCCTTGAGTAGTTCATGCTCATAAATTCCGCATGAACCCTCTGAGTTGAGCATTCTTGAAGTGAGTAATATTATTGAAGTTCTTGAGTTCCAAGTATTGAGTTCTATCTATGGTTATTGAAAACCTTGGATTGAGTCGTTCACGTCCATAATTCGGCATGAATCATATTTTAAAAAGTCTTTTACAAACGTTTTAACTTTGTTTTAAGACTTAAGTTTTGAGTTCAGTAAAGAGTAAAGCTGAAGTTCTTTTCTTCAAAAAGTATATGGGGACTAAGTATTCCCAAAGAGATTTAAAATGTTTTCACATTTAAATAAGAACGGAAACTGAGATTTCCAAAGAGCCTTCGGGCTAGTTTTCAGAAAAGAGTAATCGCTTTCTAAATGAAGCAAGAGAGGAAACTGAGATTTCCAAGATAGCTTTTGAGCTAAGTTTTTTTTAGCACTAATCTCAAATCACAGAAGAAGTATGTTTTTTAAAAACATAAGAGCTAGTATATTTTGGGAGTAGTATTGAGCACCGAATTCGGGGCGAGCATGAGTTCAGATAACTCACGTCTCCATAAAATCATGTAGCCACCATGGGTAGAAAAGGGTCATACTTTTTAGATGAACCCTTTTCACAATAGACTAGTGGATCCACTTAGTAGTTCAGGTCTTATACTGATGGCAAAGTATAGGATGGTCCTTGGCAGCGTGAGGTAAAGTGTTGTACCATCACTTAGGCTCATAGTGGTGGTTGTCGGTTAGAGAATCTCCCACATAAACTATATTACTTTATTATATAAGTAAAGTTGAGTTTGTTATTGCATTTTCTTTAACAAACTAAGTTGTTTTTACTGTTTTATAAAGC
>JAJOOR010019640.1:0-19275 GCA_036250505.1 Solanum acaule | reverse complement strand
TTATATCTTCTTCCTAGATTAGAAAATATTATCTTTATTTTTAATCCGTCATAGTTTTCATATGTTTTTTCATCTATTGCGTATTCTTCTTTATTCATTTATAAATTGTGTTGTAGTTTATATTCTAAGGTTTCTATTAGTATTTGTAGGTATAAAATAGTTTTTCTCTGTGCTACTATAGATTTTTTACAAATTCCTGCAAATATATTACTGTTAAGTCTACTCTACCTATTTGCTAATTCTTCTTTTCGCTATAATTATTTCAGTAAGTTTTTGTCTATATTCGTTATTCTCATTATTCATTGTATTTTTAAATATTGAATATATTTATATTCTATTTTAGATATATTATCTATTAATTGATCTAATTTGTCGTTATCAGTTTTTGTGATATTGAGTTGTTTATATTCCGGATATAATTTGTTTATTTTTCTACTTGTATGTTTCTTCTTATATTTCTTATTATCCATAGCTCTGATACCATGAAAAATCCATTCTATACAAAATAAGAATCTTTCAATAACATGCATAACATAAGGAAATCATGGAATTTCTAGAACACTCATGACTCCTAAACATAAAACAAGCCCCAAAAGGAACTCTTGGTCTCAACCTAGAATAGGAATAGAAGAAAAAGATGAGGATATCGGGACTCTCAATCAATGTTGCTACTCAAGCACATGATCTCCCCTTTGGGAGTAATCCCCCTTTTACTAAAACCTCAAATACTACTCCTTTCTAACAAACTCAAGCTTTACCAAGGCTCATTATAACCTTACCAGGCTCTAAAACCATAGAGGTCTAATAATCATGCATCCAAACCCTACTAAGGTTAACAAGAGTAACTCTAAGGGACAAGGGAATCATAGGACACATTTAACATCCAAGACTCCAAAATCATGAAATGAGTCAAGGAGAACTTATCACCTTAAGCTAGAGGAGGAATAGAATGGGACATAAGGATATGGGGACATCTCATTGGCCCTTGGCCTACCAAATAAGCACCTTCAACTATAACCCATACTAAAATACCACTCCTCAACATTTTTATGGAAGCACTTTCTTACTCTTTTATTTCTTAACTTGCCGGTCTAAGATCTCAATTGGTACTTCTAAATTAGAGAGGTTCTCATCTAAGCACTCTTGCTCACAAGCAACCTTACAAACACCACTCAAAGTCTCATATGGGCCTACCAAACCGGGACTAAACCTTTCAAGTTCACTATACCTCTTAAGGTGAGAGTTTTAAGCCACTCCAAATCATGAACATCTTAGAACACTCAACGACCTTGCTATCTAAGCACATTATCTCTCCCTTAGGAGTAAACCTATCCGGATTTTTCCAAGCACCAATTTTTTAAATTTCTAATGTCGGAGCAAGTTATCACTCAACTTTTCACATTCACCATTAATCACCAAAACCTCCAACACACCATAAAACTAATTATGGCTAAGTTGGGTTCTACCAATACACACATATAGCCACCATTAACCCATGTAGACTAAGGACAACATAAAAACTCATCATGTCCAACTTATCAAGTCACAAAAGACAAGTACTACCGAAATTACTCCTACAAGGTCAACACCCTAGATATCTCATCTATAAACTCTAGAGGACCTTCCTCTATCTTTGACCCATAGAATTCTGGAATCTTTATCCCGACTAGAGTCAACAAAAGAAAATGATACCTAGTCTTCTTGTTAGACACATAATCCCTTATAGGGACAATAGGAGCTCGGAGAGGAACCTCTTTCTCCACATTGTCTTCATCATTCCTTTCAACATGAGCCCTTGAAGTAGTCATTACTTGAAAAACCATAGGGCACACATTAGGAGAAAGACCTAATAAAGCTAAGCTCTAGGGCACGACTTAGAGAATGAAGAAGTGAAGTTTCCTAACATCTGATAGCCTCATATTCATAAAATGTGGCGCGCTTCACAATTATGAACACGACTCTACTACATGTGGTTTGAGACATCCTAAAAACCATCCCAAAAACCTTATTCTCTAATACCACGTTTGTCACGACTCGGGGTTACCCCCTAGAAGTAACACGGCGTATTTGACCCCAAAGGGGTCACATACAAGCCTCATAGCATATCTTGAACATAAGAGCATAGGAAAATAGTGCGGAATTTAAAACTTTTCTTTACAATCGAAGTCCTTTATAAAGTGAAAGAGAATCTATGACACTATGTCTCAAACCATCTAATTACTTGGAATAAAACTCTTGAATACAATCTTAGGGACATAGCCCTTACATAAGTCTAAAACATGAAAGTAAAGACATAAGGGACATTTGGTTGAGCCCTCGAATACAATGAGGACTCTCCAATCTTCTTCTTCTTGATCTCCTATGAACCTAGCCATGAGAATGGAATCCAATATCTCCAAAGCTTACACTTATAGAAAATGTAGAAAGATGGGGTTAACACAAAAAGTACTAAGTATGGAAGCCATGCACAAAAACCTTAAAACATGCATAAAAGGAACATTTCATTTAAAATCATGCCATACGCCATTTTTGAACATCAACTTTGAAATAGTTGGAGAATGCAACTCATAAAGCAACCCACATACAATTCATCATAGCATAAGAGATATCATCATAATTACAAGCATAGTCTCCAACAACACATAATACATATTCCAACCCTCTCAAGACATAGTCTCCAACAACACATAATACATATTCCAACCCTCTCAAGGCATAGTCTCCAACAATACATAATACATAGTCAAATACCAAGATCATCTCATCATAATAGAATTATCACATAAACAATCTTAAACTCTACTTGTGCAATGCATAGATAGGACCCCATAATCCTATCTACAATAAGTATCACTTCTAGGCCACCATGATCATGCATAGCATACCTTGACCTCATTCATAGCCAACACATATAGACAAAGAGCCATTCATGTACAAAAATTGTAATAAGTAAAGTCATTCATAAGAACAATCCATATCAAGCACACATAAATTCATATATCTTCATAGCATAAGGAACCCACACCACAACCCCTTTATAAGTCTACTTGTGCAATGTATAAGTGAAGTCCCATACCCCCACTCACACTAAGTAAAGCTCATTAAGAAGTCATAGGTATAGTCCATAGTAATACTCATGTCATGTTCATGTCCATAATTCATAATAAAGCATGCATAACTCATATTCATCATGTCATAAGGGAAGCCTACCATGCCCACTCTCAAAGCCCACTTGTGCAATGTGTGAATGAAGTCTCATACCCCCATTCACACGAAGTAGAACCTCTTAAGGAACCATAGAAAATAACCCATGTACTTGTTCATGTTACTTGTTCATTTCACTTGCTCAAGTCACTTGTTCATTAGAGGGAATATAGCCTTAACCGACATAAACCATGTGAGCTACATGGAATCCGGTGTCGTGTAACCCCACACCAAAAGAAGGTGTCCTACTTTCCTAAGGTAGAACTAAATGTATAGCTATAAGGTGGATCCACTAGCTAAAGACATATTTGGGCACATAGTTAAGGGATAGGGAGATTGCTTCTAGAAACCCGACCTATTGCATTGGCGGAGGAGCTTCCATCTCATGAGTTTAATTTAGATGACCCGACCTATTGCATTGACGGAAGGGCCTTTACCTCATTTTCCATATCCATTCGGTGCTAAGCATTATTTCCCAAATTATACATAATTAGTCTTGAATTAGATTTACATGTTTGAAGGGGTATTTTACCCTTCGTTCAACCCAACTCATAAAATAGCTCATAGATTCAATTAGGTGAGAATTGGACTTTCAACTTTAGAATCATCATTAGTATATGAGAATAACTTTCACACCAAGATCATGTGTTCTCATGAGAATGAAGTTTCAATCAACACAATAGGATCAACATGGTTATGTACATTTCATGCATAATAATGTGTAAAGGTGCATATGAGAACTATACTTTTAATTAACACCATTGATACATCTTAATCATGTTTATGCATGGAGTGTGTGTGTGTATTTGTCCTTGCAATGGCACAACAACAACATTATCAACGTAGACACTTTACTCTCAAAGTGTTCATAAGCATGTACATAATGTCACAATCAAGCATCTATATCATATATTGCATTCAAGGATCATAGATCATGTAAATCAACACATCTAACATTCATCATAATAGACATGTATATAATCATAACTCAACTAGTTCATTCATTGCATGTATAAGCTCATATACTCATATTATAGGTCATGTGGGTAAAGTCCTTCCACAATAGTACCATATACAATTCAACATGCACAATGGTTTCCTTCCTAAAGCCTCAATATACATAGTTCATTCCTTTTAGCTTTAACCTTTAATGCCCTAGGAGTCATCTTCATATTTTGAGCATTACTCTCAAGCAATATCTCACATGGTCATCATGTAAACCTAACTCTCAAGGTAGACTAACCACATGCTTCATTCTTATTCAATTATAGTCATATAGCATCAAGTAAACTAAATCTCAATACTACTTCAACCATGATTCATCATGTAAGACCTAATCAAGTTCATTCATATCTACAAGATTCACTCATAAGTAATTCATGTTTAGGTGATCTAATCTAAGGGAATTCATCAAGAATTTCATCAATTTTAGAAGGTCACATCTAAACCCTCAATTTACCTCTTTCATGACATAACCCTAGGCTACATTAATTTCACCCTAGAAACTTAGGTTAATCAAGAATATATGTAGATTTACAGTAATATCAAGTAATTACATCATAATCAACCCACATTCAATCAACTTCCAACAACATTCATAATGTAGAGAAGAGCCATAGCTAGGATTGGGAAAAACTCATGGATTTTTTTGGAATTCAAGTTAAACTCATCTAAAATCAGTAGTATCATCAATAACAAACATGATTCAATCTTTAAGAACAACTTTGAAAGGAATCCATGGGGTTGAGTTGAAACCCTAGTTATTTGAAGATTTCTAGAATTGAATTAATAGCTTTTGAAAGGGATCCTTGGGTGATACCTACCCAAGGATGAAAACTCCCATACCTTAGGTGTAGAATCCCACAAAATTCATATTGAAAAGCTCCCATCTTCAAGACCTAGTTGATCTCTTTCTTGGTCTTCAATGGAGGTTCTAGAGAGAAGATTCTTGGAGGGAAGGGAAGTTGGGTTTTGATTTGGGGTCTTGGGTTATAATGAATTAATGTGGTGTTTAATGATATAAAATACTTTATATATATGTATAATTACTATATTAAGCAACCCCTACTTAAAACAAACTAAAAATGAATTACCTAAACTAACCCACCTATTGGCCGACTTTGGGCAGATTGCAGGTGCAATCCACACCCCATGGACCTATGGACCGTGGGTGCATTGACGCCCCATCCTGTAGGTCCATGGGTGGGGTCTGTAACTCTGCATTTTGGGGCCTGATCCATGAAACCACCACCTACGGGGCGTGGATCAACCTACTGGTCGTAGGTGCCATCCGTAGGTTGCCCTATTTTGGCAGCTTTTTGGTTTTAGGCAGCCTCAGGGGTTTAGACTTTAGGGGCCCCCTCAAGGACCCTTGGTTGGTCGTTGTACCTTGACGTTTAACCCCTAGAAACCTCCACCTAAGCTCGGGATCTCAATATACAACCTAAAACAAAATATCAAACTCAAAAGCTCACACATAAGGCTCTAGTTTCACCTACTAGTTTCTATTAGGCTCTAGCTTGGTCTTACTAATTTTCCAGGTTGTTACAGGAACATACCTGGTCTCTACTCAACTCAACTCATTTCAATATAAAAAAATAATATAAATGCAGTATAAAGAAAATCTTTAAAACATGTGTATAACAACTTTGTGTATTGAAGAATATAATCGTAACTCAGTTTGTATGTAAGGATACAATATAAACTCTGTATGTATAAGAAAATACAAAATATCTCTGTGGGAGTTTCTCTAACTAACAACCATCACTATGAGCTATGTAATGATACAACGTTTTGCCTCACGCTGCCAGGGCCGTCATGTACCTTGTCAGGGTATAGAACCTAACTACTAAGTGGATCCACTAGTTTATGCTAAAAAGCATTAAGGAATCATTTAAAAAGTATGACCCTTTTCTACCCATGTTGGCTGCACGGTTTATGGAGACCATGAGTTATCTGAACTCAACTTGTCCCCACATCGGTGCTTAATACTACTCCCAAAATGTAACTAGCTCATATGTTTAAAAACATAACTCTTTCTGTGGTTTGAGATAATTGCTCAAAAACTAGCCCAAGGTCTCTCTTGGAAATCAGTGTTTCCTCTCTTGCTTAAATGTGAAAATATTTACTCTTTACTCGAAAACTAGCTCAAAGGCTCTTTTGGAAATCAGTGTTTCCTTTCTTGTTTAAATGTGAAAACATTTACTCTTTGGGAATACATAGTTCCCATATACTCTTTTGAAGAAAATGAACTTCATTTGTTTCTCTTTACTCAACTCAAAACTCAAGTCTTAAAACAAGTTTAAAGCATTTGCAAAAGACTTTTGAAAAGACTCTAAGAACTCTCTAGACTTGGCTCTTAACTTTCCTTGAATTTGAATTTATAGATTCAAAGTTATAATTCATGTTTATGGATGATCTCATGATATTTAGATGTACCTTAGAGTGTAGAAATCAACTATAAAACATAGGTACGATTCAAGGGAACTCGAATGGAAAGAAGTGGGAAAGGGTAGAGGACCTGGCGACCCTGGCGTACTGAGTGGCGCAGGGTGCCAGACTCAAAACTACAGAACTTGGGTTGGGCCACACTGAGTGGAACAGCGCCCCAGAGCCCAAACTTCAGACACTGATGTGGGGCGCACTGAGTGGCGCGGCGCCCCGCCCCGCCCCTTTTCCCTAGAATTTTTTACGATTTTTTTTGTTCGTTTTTCGACCCTAATTCGTCTAGATTCGATTGGTTCCTTACCCAAACACTTAGATTCGAATACCCAACCAAAGTATACAATAATCTATTCAAAAACAACCTCAAATCTCATGAAACTAACTCAAGAACTCAACAATCATGATCCCAATAGAAACTTCAACAAAATCCACCAAGAACTCAATTACTCTACTTTCAAGAACACAAATATGCTGAATTAAATCATGATTGGCGCATGGTTGAACGAACCCAACGCTATGTGATCTCACATACCTCGTAGGGATTAACCCTTGGCAAAATCCACAAGCGAAATCTCAAGAACGATGGTAAACTTTGACTTTTCTCCTCTTTTCTCTTCTCTCAAAGCCCTAGAGTAATTTTGTAAAGCGTAAACTGTACCAAATCATTTTAGACCCCAATTAAATTACTAAAAATGAATTGAACCAATTGGGTAGGGAAAAGACCAAAATACCCCTCTTAAATCCGGGTAACTTTCCATATCTAGACAACCCGACTTCAAACGGGCATATCTCCTTTATACGAGCTCAAAAATTAGCAAAATCGGTGGCGTTGGAAAGATAATTCCAAGATCTTTCATTTGATATCTTATGGCACACCTAACTCATCATGTACTGAGAGTTATGGTCGTTTGAAGTTGACCCAAAACTCATACTTAACATCACTTTGCCAAATTTAAGATTTTTCATTCTTTCCAAAAATGGTTCTTTCTAAGTCTAGCTCTTTCAAATAGTGGGGTGTTACAGAAGATTTGTCACTTTTTCAGTCACCACCGCCATCTTCTTCTAATTATCTTGTATGTCCGTCCAGTAATTAATTAATTAATCAATCTATTTTTCTCTCTTATACATTTCCTTCTTAGAATGTCGAACCTTTATTTTGTGTTTTCTTGTTTTCTTTCTATGTTAGGGTTTTATGAATACCCATTTCCTTCTTTGAATGTTGATCCTACATTTTGTGTTTTCTTTTTTTCTTACTGTTTTAGGGTTTTGATTTGTAACTCTCACTAGGATTCACTATAGAATCTCAACCCCACCAACTCTATCGATGGATACGTTGATAATGAGACCTTTTATGATTCTAATGAAAATGTTGTGCGGTAACTTTTTGACTGTTAAATCAATTTAATCCCTTTTTAACTTCACATTTTATTATTATTATTATGTATATATATACTAGTTTCTGGGAACGTGTGTTGCACGTTGGTCCCTTGCCAGTTTTATATAAAACAATTATATTTATAAAGTTCAATTATAAAATAGGAAAGGCAGAAATTAATAATCTATCTATATATAAAAGGAGAAGAAAAAGTGTCACGTGTCAGCACCACAAAAAATAGGCTTTTTAAATAATTATAAATTATTAATTACATGTAATAGAATTAATAATAAATTACTAATATTATTTATTATTTTTAAAAAATTGAATAAATAAGAATAATTATTAATTCCCTAAAAAGCAGTTTTTACCGCTTTTAAAAAAATTAAAATTTTACAGTTACTTTAATTTTTTACTGTTTTTCAAAATTTAAATAAAAATAAAAATTGTAAAAATTGAGTAATTTAAAGTTGTAAAGTGCCACATGTCAGCACCACAAAAAATATAATTTTTAAATAATTATAATTAAATATAATTTATTAATAAATCACTATTTTATTTAAAAATGATTTTGAAGCAGTTTTTAAAATTAAAGATATATGATTTTGAAACACTTTTAAAAATTAACTGTATATATTTATTTAATAAAAAAAATACCGTTAATTTAAAATAAAACATTATATAAATATATTCGGTTGCCATCTTCTGTTCAAATTATACTCTATTAATCAATTTTCCTTCTTACAAAATATTTGTTAAAGATGGTAGAACAGTCCCACTTTTAAACAAACTGTAAGTATAGATAAATTTTAATAAAACTTATACTTTTGTAATAATAAAAAAAACTTAAACCACAAACTAATATCAGACGGTTTTAAATAATTCAAATTAAGATACTTAATTATTTTAAAAAACTAATTAAATAAATAATTTAAAGCATAGATTACAATTAAACGATATATAAATTTAAAATAGTTTTAAGAATTAGCGTGTTGCAACTACAAATCTGCACTTAAGTGATACACAAAATTTTAAAATATTAAAATAAAAATGTGACGTTTTAGAACAAAAAAAAAAATCTCATCAATTAACAATTTAAATTTAAATTTAAATGATAAATTTTGTTTCTCAGAGTAGTTATTAATTTTTAAATGATAAATTTTGTTCCTGAGAGTACTTATTAATTTTAAAACTCAAACAAACAAATATATCCGTTAAGCAAGATAAATAGGATGTCTCTCTAACTGATGAAGAGGATTATAAGTTCAGTATCTTTTCTTAAACGTCTTCTCCTCTCTCATATTTTGACTCATTATTCACTGTTATTCACACATCCTGGAACAAACCAGAGTCAAAAAGTACTCTTCTCTTTCAAAACATGAGAACTACCAAAGTGTGACCATCAAAGATGCAATAGGTATAGTTGATCTTCTTCTTCTTCTTCTTTTTCAAATTTCTAAACGTAGAAAGAGGCAACACATCCTATTTTTTTTCTCTCCCAAAAAGTTGATTTGTTATTTTATCTTTCTTCAAATGAATATTGCGACAAAATAGCACATATGTACTCCTAATAATACCTTTAACATTTTACATTGACTCATCAACATTGAAAGATAAACTTTTTCTAGCCGGTTAGAATTTTCACATAATTAAAAAAGACACTCCCAACACAATGTAATTTTTCGGTCATTTGGTTTATGTTACATTATTAGATTTGAATTTATGTTGCTATACATTAAGTGTTTTCAATCGTTAGAATTTATGTTTCTATACATTAAGTGTTTTCATTTGTTAAAGTTATTACAGTAAATCATAAAGTTCTCGAATCACATTAATGTTTCATCTTTTTCAGTGATACGAAGGATCGCTTAAGGAAGTGTTTTTTCGTTCTTATCACTTATAATGTGATTACTTTTCATCATCATTTCGTACATCACATTGGTATTATACTTATAAAGAACTTGAAAGAACATAAAATCTACAAATTATTTCCTTAATTTAAATTAAGACAAGATATATAAATAATCTAATAAAATTAGTTAGTTAAATTTAATGTATATATTTTCAAACGTTAAATAAATAATATGATAAAATATAACTTTTTAATATAACAAAATATTATTTCTACAACAATTTTTTTTTAAAATAAATGAAATGAAAGAAAAGATAAATCGTGTATATTATCAATAGTGATAAAATAAATTAACAATTCAAAAACAAATATAATAAATCGTGTAACTTAACATTTTATATGATTGAGCCTTTTCTATTAAATTATTAATTAAATAATGAATAATATAATAAAATTAGTTGGTTAAAAAATTAACGTGATTAATGTTGCTAATCATGCGGTCGTCAAACGCGGCACTTTAGGTTAGTCACGGCAGTTGGATTCTTTTACTTATTTTGATTTTATTAAATTTTGAATTAATTTAACTAGGTATTCTAATTTCTAAGTATAACTAGATATCGGATTTCGTGATAGCACGGATCCAATATATGTTATTCTTTTTTATTTAATTTTTGTGACATTGATGAAACTTAGAGAGTTAATCGAATTTTTATATAATTTTTACATATTTAAGTTATTGATTATTGCAATTTGTAGTACTTTTACGTAATTTTTAAATAATATTATGTGACACTGATAGAATTTCAAGTGTCGAGTCAAATTTGTTATGTGTTTTTCAAATATTTAAAGTTGTTAATTATTGTGATGTATAGTACCTTTTCACGTCATTTTTAAATAACAAATGTTACTCTTGTGGAATAAATTATCATTTTTTTTAAAAAGCAAAAGGAATATCAATAAGTTTGTTTTGACTCATTTTTTAAAATGAATACTTGGAATATAATTTATGTTTGAATATGTTTTTATCATATACATGAAGTATAATATATATTTCATAATTTATTTATTATTAAAAACTATCAAAATAAATGTGCTTGATTATCCTATCTGAAACAACAATGAAATTTATGAAATTTGTAATGCATAATTCGATGAAATAGTATAAATTTATAATCACAACTATTTACTTCTACACTTTTTTTAATATCAATTTTGAGGAAAGTTGCAACATTATAATTTATAGCCTTACTCAGTTGTTAAGAAAAGTTGGGATGAACCAATTTATCTTCATGTATATTTATTAAATGTTGTGACATGTCTCCTATGTCTTCAATTAATGAAAAAAGCAAGGAAACTACAAAAAGACTCCTATATGCTTGTGTATGTACAATCTTACTTTTATTTTCGGTCAAAATCAGTTTCTTATACATATTATCTTTTTATCTAAAGCTTAAAAAAAACTATCAAATGGTAGATATTAATTGTAAAAGATTATATGTTGTATGATTATTTTTATACATCTCATTTGTTTGCAAATCTATATATATATATATATATATATATATAATAAAGGATAATAGTTTGCAGAGATTTAGCCAAGTGGCAACAACAACAACAACAAATTTGTTTTTATATATCCTTCGAACCTTATCAACAATTTGTTTTAACTTTATCCGAAAAACTATCCGATTTTTATATCATATATATTCAAACTAATTTTCATAACTATTCCTTTTTATAGAAAATTTCTTTTGCGTTTACATTAAATTCTTACATAAAAAATTTAATTTAATAAACACGTTTAAAACTCTTTTCCGTGGGAGGTTGTCAGATTTTTATATTTACATTAAGATAAATTTTAATTATTATTAAACTAACATGTAGGAAAAGAAAAAACTAATTTGTTTTTTAAAAAATAAAGATAAAAAGGGGAAAAATCTAACAACTTCCCACAAAAAATAGCTACCTGTAGAAGAGTTCTAACTGAACTTTACAATTCATAAACTTATTATTTTTAAATATTGCAAAATAAATTTAAGTATATTTAATTTAAATATTAAATTAAAATATAAAGATATAAAATACTAATACATTACTACTATTATTTGTGAACTTTTATTTACCACATTCTTCATATTCTTCATTTTCTAAAAACAAATTTGATTTTTTATTTTTTTTATATGCAGATGAGTGATTGAATTACTGGCTAATTTTTTTAATACTTAAGATAATGATATTATAAATTCTTATCTTTTTCAATAATCGATATTATATTCAATTTTGAATTAAACGAAATTATAATTGGCATGAAAATTCAGCTTTCGAACTCTTAAAACTTTTTAGTGATACATATGTAAGATGTAAGTTTTCTTTTTGCTTCTTCTCCTTTTATTTTAATCATTTTCATAAAAGCTTGCTTATCTCAAAATAAGTATTTCAATAATGAACAAATGTAATGGAGAATCAAAATATGTAAGGCTCCTTTACCAAATCATCAGTGCAAAAAATGATTACGAATATGCAAGATTCTCTTATTTGATATTATTCACTCTTTTAAAAGCACTAATAAACAATAAATTATTTGTTTTTATTTTAATGTTGTTTTATGTTCATCTTTTTCTTTCAAAAAATGTTTACTTTTGTTCTTTTACCTTTGTTATACTAACTTATCTCTCTACATATATAATAAGGTAGCTATATAACTTACATATTATTGTCCATAAATTTTAAGTTAAAGTTATGTAAACAATAAATTAAAATAAAACTTGTAACTAAGGAGTAAACAAAATAAATATATTTTTTTTATATTAATAAGAAGATCATTTGATAATTATATTAAACTGTGAACAACATAGTAAAAAAAATGAAATAAAAAAGTTATTTGATAGTCACATGATTCATTATCTCTGTTCATATAGAATTAGTAATGGATGTAGGGTAGGGCGGAGCCGGAGAAAGAGGAGGGAAGCATATTTAATTGAGGAACAATATGATAGTTGAACTTTTATAAGGTAATAAGATTTAACATGCTCAACCAAGATATCACAATTTAAAATGATTAAAAATAAATCTTTAATATTATCCGCATATCGCGTGGGTACGTATACTAGTTTAGTCTTTAATGGTATGAATATGTCGATGAATTCCTACTTTTTCTTTCTTTTTTTCGGGATCAAACAACAAATCAGTTGTTGAAATAGTTTACGATGAATTTCTACTTGAAAAAAAATAACAAACGCATGTAGGGGTGTACATGATTGGGATGATTTGGGTTTTTCAAATATCAAACCAAACTATTTGTGTCGAATTTTTCAATTTATAAACCAAACTAAACTAATAAAACTCAGATTTTTCAATAAAGATAATTAAATAATCAAATATATAATTAGTATGATCACAACAATTAAGACCTAAACTAGTAGAATTTATATCATTTTCTCATACAATTATTATTTTTCTTTATTATAGCTATAAATAACTATTCAAATATATATATATTCAAAAAAAAATTATTGGATCAATTTAGATCATATATTAACCCAAATTTTGGAATCAATTGGATTGGGCTGAGTTAATAAATAGACACATCATTACTCTATCCTAACTTGTGATTTGGTGGATTACTTTTGTCACCCGTATGGATTCCCCAATACTATTTTCTGCATAAGGACCGAAAATTTTTAAAATGGTCAAGGCACAACCAACAATACTTATGTGAGGTTCCATTCAATTTTTGACACTTGGATAGGTGGGTCCATTTGCACTTATTTTGACACTTGGATAAGTGGGTCAAACTAATCTCCAAAATCCTTTCTTTCTTGAAAAGAAGCTTTTTAATAGTATTTTGATAAAATTTCTCATGATATCTACATTCAACTGTTCTCCGGAGATACGACTGAAGAACATCCGTTCAGTGTGCTTCTTTCACGACATTTCAAAAGCTTTTTAAAATTTTTAAATTTTGCGTTAAGTTAAAATATGACGAATATACTGAAATGAACGAAGTAACAACTTTTTTCTTCCTTTTTTATTTATTGTTTTGTCCTTTTTATCTTGAAATAGAAGTGAACTAGCTTCTGAGAACTGAAAAGTATTTTTGTTATTCTATGTCTAAGATTTTCTTCAAAATTCTTGTTCATCTTCTTGGGTGGAGAATCATGCTTAGAGAGCTCAGAAGTGCACCTTGGAAGAACATTGGCATTTAGTAGAGGGGGGAACCAGGTCCCATCAAAGCACTCGAGAGTTTTGATAGGAACATTGAAAATATTGTCTTTGTCACGTAGATTGAATTGGTCAGACTTATAACGACGTCTCTTACTCCACTGTTTTGTGTTGGTTGCACGTATAGGAAAGACATGCTTTGGGAGTGGGAGTGGGGTGTTTTTTCTTAGGACTCTCGGTAGAAGGATTTCAGAGGGTCTGGAGAGATTGGGCAAGGGTTGCCTTATCTTCATCAAAGATAATGGTGGATGGTTGAGGAATGGCAGTGTGTGGTCATGCTAATTAGCTTTGCCTGAAAAGGATCAACTAAAGGCAAGGGAGTCACTAGAGTGGTGAAAGGGTTCAATGAATGTATGAGGATGAGAAGAGGAAGGGTTAGCGAGAGAGGGAATTGAAGGGTCCAAGGGAGGGAAAGAGACGATGAGAGTTGTTAGAGTAGGAGATAAGGTGTCACACCTCGAGCTTATAATTGGGCATGGTCATCACTCAGAACCATTTTTGGTCCCAAGTGAACCCTTGGTCTGGCTTACTACTAAACTTGAAGGCTGAACAACTCATGTAGAACCTTTATAAAAGATGAGCATCATAAACTATTTCAAACACTTTGTCCATAAGTTTGAAAGTCTGAATAATAATCATAACAATAATTGAATTTGAAAACATCAGAAACAATGACTCGTCTCACTTGTCTAACTTGTCTATGAAGCCATTATTGAACTGAAGATAGGTGTTGGGACAAGACCCAGGCTAACTGACTATTCTACTAGAAATAACTATTAATCAAATGAACTTAACTAAATAAACTATAGCCCTTCGGAAGAAGGGAGCTCTCACCAAAAGTTGATGGAAAGGGATCCTACTGAAGCGTTTGGTGACAATCACGAACACCTAAATATGCATCATTTAAGGAAGCAGCGCCAAATAGTGTCAGTACATGGAATGTATGGTATGCAAAATAGTTAAATGAACAACTGAATTAATTGAACAAACTGAGTTGAATGAATAACTCTGACTAAGACAAATAAAGTCAACTAAAATGTAAAACATGCAAATGTACTTTAACAACAAAGCTTTACAATTGAGAGATATGTAATAATGGAAAATATTGAAAATAATATAACTTTACTTTTCTTAGAGAGTTTCTCTAACCAACAACCATCATGTGAGCTCATGATAATACAACATCTTACCTACGTTGACAGAGTTATCCTATACTTTATCGGGGTAAATGACGAACTTAACTAATAGATTCAATCTATGATCCCTTACTATGGGCTTTATGAGAAGTCACCCGAATGAACGACATGATTCTATCCTACGCTGGCAGTGCAGTTATGGGTTTTGAATTGTCTAACCCTTACCCAACTCGATCCTCAATACTACTCTCAAAACAATGCAATAATGCTCAATAACCGTATGATGTCCCATTTAGGGAAAAAGACCCACTTTAGGTGAAAACTGATAATTGTTGTCTTGAGTAAAGACTCAAAAATGCTTCTCTATAATTGTACTAGCTTGCTTTAAAAGACTATACTTTTCTGTGAAATTGATTGTACATTCTCGAACTAAGACATGCTCTCTTTAAAACCAACTATGCTTTGCTTTCTAAAAACATTGCACTTGAAGTGATTCATGTTTTCTTGAATCTCTTTCTAAAATACTACTTTAAGACTTGAAATGTACTTTACTCATGAAAATAATGCATAGGAAATAATATGTCAAGGTTTTCAAATATATCTTAGCTAAAAAAAGGTTTATGTGATATATTAAGCATGAACAATTATCAAAGATCATTAATAATGTGACTTAATAAATTTTCTACAATGAAATCAAAATCAACAGTGGGAATGTAGAGAGAATTTCGAACATAATGAACTTTGGGGTAAAAACCCTAGTTTGATCTTGCAAACTTAAATCATATATGTAGGGCATGAGCAAGAACTTAGTTCCTCACTATGATATTCTTTCTTACTTGGGAGAACAAGAGTTGTTGAAGAAAACTTGATTGAGAAACTTGAAACCCTAGATTTGTTCTTCTTGGTTCTTGCTTTATGCTTGAAGAGAAAGATATGAGAGTATTATGAGATAATAATACAATATAATCCCCAATTAGGTATTAGACATTGAGGTTTAGGCTTACGAAGATTGGAAAAGACTGAAATAATTCCAACTAAAAATTTGTCGAAACATTCAACGAAGGCAATCTACAGAACGTGGTTTGATATACGGCTCATGCATGGATTCCATTCGTGGAATTCAGGCCTAAAATCATAGCTTCAAAGTTCATTCCACGAGACCTAATTACGACCTGTATTTTGATTTATGCCCCATGGTTAAATCCATAAAAATCAAACAAGAAAATAAGTTTCTGGACTTCATTCTACGGGCCCAATTTACGACCCATAGTTGGGTTTACGACCCGTAGTTGATGTCGGGGAAATCAGACCAAAATTTTAGTTTCAGAAGTTGATTTTACGGCCTTGAATTATGGAACGTACTTCAATTGATGAAACTTCGTGGCGTTGGAAAGAAAACCCATACACCTTTAATTTGATAGGTCATAGGCCACCTAATTCTTTATATCCCGAAAGATATATATGGTCATTTGAAATTGAACCTTGCATGAACTAATGCGGAAATCCTAGCCAGTATGAGGGCTTTGAATTGGACTTAGTGCTAGAGGTCCCTTATGACCCTAAACCACTTCCAATACACTTTCCACACTTAGGAATGGATCTAACGCATATGTACAAGTAGGACATCACCCAATTCAAGCTTATATACTTACAACAAATGGTTTGAACCCTTAGCTTAGAATTTACAAGATGTTACACGATAGAGGATGGATGGCAGTGGTTGAGAGGTTTTCTGTGGTGGAGGGAGTATCGGAGAAGAGGGAGGTGAGATTGGAACTTGTTCCCCTTGAGGCATGTCCAAGGCGGTAGTGGAGCTATCCTCGTCATCAAAGTATTTGACAAGGGGAACGAGAGGGGAGACACCTCCATGGTAGTGTGGAAGAGGGTGAGTTCAGTTGATTCAGCCATGGAAGACAAGGGAGAGATGTGAATGCTTGCATAGTAGGGTAAGGTGAGGGAGAAAGAAGTAAAAAAATCGATATTTTCTTTTGAAGTAGAAAAATAATGACCTTGGGAAGATGAAGAGGTAAGGGAGGTGAGGTGATAGATTTGAAAAGAAAGAAATAATGTTAGAAAGGATAATGATTTTTCCCACGAAAAGAGAAATAAGAATGTGATTGTGAACCATGTTCATCTATGTAAGTTGTAAGAGTGCACCAGTTAATGTGAATAGTTGCAAGGATGGTACAATATCTGAACGTTTAGATCAGGAAACCAGGTTATCTGGTGCTCCCTCATTGTGAATCATGACAATGCAACCTAGTGCATGGATACCATCCTGAATCCCAAGGTCGTATGTGATAATGTTATCATGGGTGTGTATCTATAAAAAGTACGAGACTGAGTTTGTATCCATGTATTAAAAGCTCAATTTTATTTTTGTGAATTGTCTAGCAAAACATTGAGGGAATCATTATCAGTTATTGATTAGTTTGTCATAGAAGGCCGAGTTCCAAAGTAATTTTTCTCAAACGGTTCCTGCTAAGAGCCTTTGTGAATATATAAGCAACCTGATTGCTCCTCTATCTTACATGACTTCATGATGATCACCCTTTCTTAACACTGTTACGAAGAAAGTGATGGCGCATGTTAATGTGTTTAGTTCTTTTGTGATGAACCGGGTTCTTAGCCATATTAACCTCATTATTATTATTGCACATGATGGGTATCAACCCAGGGAGATATCGCGATCCTGAAGTTGCTACTTAATCCATACTAATTGAGCACGGCTAGAGGCTGCAGCCACATATTTTTCTTCCACAGTGAATAGTGTCTCTAAATTTTGCTTCGTTATGGCCCAGGAAACAACACAAGATAGGTCCCAAGAAATGTGCCATTTTGAATGTGCTTTTGCAATTAATCATGTATCCAGCATAATCTGCATAGCATAATCAAACAAGGCAATTGATTTGTGGGCCTCTTTTATGCATGGAAAAAGGAGTAAAGTTATTGTTAGTAAGCAAACTGTTCAGAGTTCTAGAAAGAACTGTTGCACCCAAAATAAAAATAGAAGGGGATAGAGGGTGCTATTTGAGACCCTGGGATGAGGAGAAGAAGCCATATATAAAGTCATTAATCAAAATGGAGTACCAAATATTAGAAACAAGATTTTTGTATAAAAGTGATCCGTTTGTCTGATAAACCAAATCTTTTAAGGACTACAATTAAAAATATATATAATCCATTCCATCATAAGTTTTAGGCATGTCTAATTTGATAACAATATTACCACAAACATTAGGTTTAGACATTCCATGAACAATTTCTTGAGCAAGCATAACACTTTCAATAATCAACCTACCGGTAATAAAGCCACTTCGATTCTGTAGAACTTGTTTTTAAGTTTTGGTAGATCAAATAAGACTCTAAATGTGTGCTCCATTTCATTCACCATGTACTAATAAGGTCAATCTTCTCATTCCCTTGGATAATAGATCCAAGATATTTTGAAACTTGCTTTCTTTTATATCAACCCTCACTTCCACACTAATCACATGTGTTATGGCATTGAATTTGCACTCCAAGTATTTTACCTTGGAACCTGCTCAATTTAAACCCTTTAGAGTTCAACATATGTTTTTCAAACCTCGAGCTATCAAGTCTCATCAACCAAAATTATGTCATCCACAAATAATATTACACCACAACTCCTCACCTTGATAAGAGGTACAAGTATTTGATTTCAAAAGACGTGAGGTGTATCCAGTACAAAATAATATTATAGTGGTGTTTAGTGTAATTAACTTGATTAATTTTGAAGAGATGTTTGCTTGCAACTCTCTCCGTAATAGAAGGTAACAGTGTAAGAGATTGAAGAAAGATAAAGAAAGCAATTGAAAGCTACCCTAGATTAGAAAGGATTTAGATTCTCTCAATCATATCAAACGACAAATCCCTGCAACGAAGAACCTAAATCATTAAGCTAACAATGAAAATTATCCATGGGTAGTCGCTATTATCTGGTGTAACGATGCGATGGGTGGACAGTTTTAACAAGCAATATAACTCTCATTCAAGACTCTATACGCGGGGGGGGGGGGGGG